>CM054063.1:90605356-90820498 GCA_028641055.1 Alopecurus myosuroides | reverse complement strand
AGATACAGCACCCCCGCCAAAACCCTTAGAGCTGCTGAGGCTGTAGCTGCTGAGTTTCCGCATCTCGCTGGCGACGCGCGCGTTAGGCAGCAGGAAAGGCTCAATGAGCTAGTGCTAGAGGCTGCTAGGCAGAACGGGGAGTTCCGGAAAGCCAACCCGGGTGCTGGAGCTTCTCAGGTGGTGCACTCGCATGCGGCTAGATCTAACGATCA
The DNA here is from genome assembly GCA_028641055.1 of Alopecurus myosuroides. Taxonomy (NCBI): domain Eukaryota; kingdom Viridiplantae; phylum Streptophyta; class Magnoliopsida; order Poales; family Poaceae; genus Alopecurus; species Alopecurus myosuroides. Next base: position 90,820,286 of record CM054063.1, on the reverse strand, counting down.
GGCCTCATCACCGCATCCCAGTCGCGAGAAGGAGCGGAGTGGGCATTCCGGCAGAGATAGGCAGATGCAGGTGTACGACCCGGCTGTCGCTGCAAAACAGCACGCTGTAGCGCGACAGTCCGGTCAAAAACACAACGCTGCAGGAGCAGGCTATCAAGCCCATAAAGCTCAAAGTCAGGCCCGAGATGGAGAGCGCCCAGGCCCTTCTCAGCATCCAGTCGCTCAGCCTACTCGGCAGAGGCAGCAGCCGCGCGCAGTGGCGCCAGCCGCCAACCCGGTGGAGCAGCCTGCAGTCGTGCAGGTGGACAGATATGATGATGGCTACTCGGCCATGGGGTTGGCTGGCTATGACATACTGGATCGCGTGGGTGAGCGTGTGCTGGAGCCCAGTGATGCCAGGCACAAGCTGGACCGGATTTCTCTATCCGCGCAACTCGAGAGCAAGGGGCCGCCTGGTCCAGAGTGCTTTGGTCCCCGCATCATGACGGAGTCATCCGTGAAGCAGTTCCAGCTCGCCAGGGGGACCAAGTGCTATGACGGCAGCACCAAGCCGGAAGATTCACTCAATGACTATGTCACAGCCTTGCACATTGCAGACGACAACCGGAGATGGGCCATGCGGTATATCCCGCAGATGCTCGAGGGACCGGCAAGAACCTGGCTCAATAACCTGCCCAAGCACAGCATCAACTGCTGGCTTGATTTCGCGGAGGCCTTCGTCAGCAACTTTACCAGCACCTACCGGAGGCCGAATAGGCCGCAGCAGTTATCCGCTTGCAGGCAGCGGGAAGAGGAGACGGACCGCGAGTATCTTACTCGGTGGAGTACTCTGAGGAACACCTGTGAGGGTGTGAATGAGGCCCAGGCCATCACTTGGTTTGTGCAGGGCTGCAGACATGGCAGCATGTTGTGGCAAAGGCTCCAGAGGGAGATGCCGAGTACACTTGCTGAGACTATCCGGATTGCGGATCAGTACGCACTCGGCGACCCGACTCAGCCTCTTCTTGATGCTGCTGAGCCGAGAAGGAACTACAACATCAACACCAGCAAGCGCAACGAGTTCCGCAGCAAGCGCAGAGGTGACCGGATCGATACTCGGTACGATCCTGAGGAGGTGAATGCTGTGGCAACCGGAGCTGGGAGTAGCCAGAGGCCAAAGACTGCTGGAGCCCAGTACGGGCAAAACCAGAATCAGGGCCAGGGCAACAAGAAGCCATACATCGCTTCCCAGCAGGGTAGCGGCAACCCGGGTCCGGCACCAAACTTTGTCTTCAAGGACATGAAGGATGGCCCATGCAGTTTCCACACTCGGCATCCCGTGAGACCTGCCAATCACACTACTCGGCAGTGCAGCTGGTGGGAAGAAATCAAGAATGAGGGCCTGCGGTACAGCCTGCTCGCGCACCCGCTGCTCGGCCTCCAGCCTTCCCGAGAAGGGAGAATGTGAACCAGGTGGCTTTAGGAGCCAACCGCTACTTCAACAACGATGGCTACCGCAACAACAACAACTACTACACCCGCAACAACAACAGAGGCAACAACAACAACAACAACAACAACCAAGGTAACAACAACAACGGCAACAATGGTGGCGGAGACCGCAATCGGTACCAGGAGCACCACGAGAGCTACATGATCTTCACCTCTGAGCCTGTCGACAAGAAATCCCAGCACAGGCGTGCCATGGAGGTCAATGCTGTGATCCCTGTTGTTCCTCACTATATGCATTGGTGCAACCAAGATATCACGTGGTCCAGAGCAGATCACCTCAAGGTGATTCCCAATCCGGGTAGTTACGCCTTGGTGCTGGATCCTACCTTCTCGGGTCCCGAGAAGAACGTGAGGTTCAGCAAGGTGCTAATCGACAACGGCAGCAGCATCAACATCGTGTATAGAGACATGCTCGAGAAGCTTGGCATGGCTGAGAACATGCTGCTACCCAGCAAGACCACTTTCCATGGTATTGTGCCGGGAGTCTCTTGCAATCCGATTGGCCGAGTGTGGATAGATGTGCTATTCGGCACCAGGGAGAACTGCCGCACAGAGAGCCTGCAGTTTGAGGTGGTTGATCACCAGAGCCCCTACCATGCCCTACTCGGCAGGCCTGCCCTGAGCAAGTTCATGGCCTCTACCCACACTGCATATCTGAAGATGAAGATCCCTGGTCCCAATGGCGTGATTACCATCACTCGTGATTACAAGAAGTCTATGGAGTGTGCCTCTGCTGGTTCTCAGTTGGCGAAATCCATGGTGATCGCTGCCGAGAAGAAGAAGATGTACGAGGTGGTGGCTATGGCGTAATCCGCGCAAGCTGGTGCGCCTGGCATGCCGAGTTCCCAGCACGGGATGGCATTCCAGGCATCTCAGGAGACAAAGAAGATCCAGGTTGACCCTGAGTTTCCCGACCGAGTTGCCATCATTGGCTCCGGGTTGGGGGAGAAATAGGAAAGCGAGCTCATCCACTTCCTCCATGAGAATCGGGACGTGTTCGCCTGGTCCAATGAGGATTTACCACGTGTCCCGAGGGAGTTGGTTGAGCACTCGCTACATGTGCGTCCTGACGCCAAACCAGTGAAGCAGGCTATGCGCCGCTTCGGAGATGAGAGAAGGAAGGCCATAGGTGACCAGATCACCAAGCTGCTGATAAACAATTTCATCATGGAGGTGCTGCATCCGGATTGGCTAGCCAACCCGGTGATGGTCGAGAAGAAGAAGGAAGATCCCAAGGCCGCTACCGCATGGCGCATGTGCGTCGACTACACCGACTTGAACAAGGCCTGTCCCAAGGATCCTTTTCCGCTACCTCGCATCGATCAGGTGATCGATTCCACTGCTGGTTGTGAACTGCTGTCTTTCATAGATGCCTACTCTGGTTTTCACCAGATAGCTCTCAACCCTGCTGATCAAATAAAGACGGCCTTCATTACCCCGTACGGGGCTTATTGCTATCGTGTCATGTGTTTCGGGTTGCAGAATGCGGGTGCCACTTATCAGAGATGCATGCAGAAATGTTTGCATGATCAAATCAGCAAAAATGTGCAGGTGTACGTAGATGACATTGTCATCAAAACGAATAAAACACATACTCTGCTCAGTGACCTTGAGGAAACTTTCGCTAACTTGCGCAAGTATAAGATGAAGCTGAACCCGAGTAAATGCACCTTTGGCGTCCCGGCTGGCAAGCTACTCGGTTTCTTGGTATCCAGTCGGGGCATTGAGGCCAATCCTTCAAAGATAAAAGCTATTGAGAGCATGTCTTTGCCGAGATCCCTGAAGGATGTGCAAAAATTCACTGGTTGCTTGGCATCTCTGAGCCGTTTCTTGGGCAGAATGGGCGAGAAGGCCCTGCCTTTGTATCAATTGATGAAGAAAAGTGACAAGTTTGTCTGGACACCGCAAGCGGATGTGGCATTCAAGGAGCTAAAGGCAATGCTGGGTAGCGCTCCCATCTTGGCTAGTCCGCTACCCAAGGAGCCAATGCTGCTGTATATTGCTGCTACTAACCGGGTAGTAAGTGTGGTGATCGTGGTAGAACGAGAAGAGGAAGGCAAAAGTGTGCAGAGGCCAGTATATTATCTTAGTGAGGTGCTGTCCAGCTCCAAACAGAACTACCCTCACTACCAGAAGATGACTTATGGCGTGTATCTGGGCGCCAAGAAGCTGAAGCACTACTTCCAAGAACACCCCATCACGGTGGTGAGCTCAGCTCCCATCTCAGATATCATGGGTAACAAGGAAGCGAGTGGCAGAGTAGCCAAGTGGGCAATCGAGCTGGCCGCGTACGCACCCACGTATGCGAGAAGAGAAGCCATCAAGTCTCAGATCCTGGCAGAATTTCTGGTGGATTGGGCTGAGGTGCAATATGAGCCTCCTACCCCGGTATCCAACTACTGGAAGATGCACTTTGATGGCTCCAAGATGAAAGAAGGGCTTGGTGCTGGCGTAGTGCTTACGTCACCCAAGCGAGATCAACTCAAGTATGTGCTGCAAATCCATTTCAATGCATCCAACAATGTTGCAGAGTACGAGGCCGTGGTACACGGATTAAAGGTAGCAAAGGAAGTTGGTGTGCAACGCATCATATGCTATGGCGACTCGGATCTGGTTGTGCAACAAGTTTCTGGCACTTGGGATGCTCTGGACGCCAACATGGCGTCATACCGCTTCCTGGTCCAAACCATGACAGGATTCTTTGAAGGTTGCGAGTTCCAGCACATCCACCGAGCAGAGAATGAAGCAGCTGATGAGCTGTCCAAGTTGGGATCTTCTCGGCAGTACATTCCGGCTGGGATTGCCTTGGAGCATTTGAGAAAGCCATCCATCAAGCCATCCCCCAACTCGGAGTCCATTTTCGTTCCTTCTCTGACTGATGAGGAAGCGGTTCCAATGGAGATTGACTGGGAAGGTGCAAAAGGAGACCCGGGGACTGCAGTCTCCATCCCGGGGACTGGCGCCTGCAACCCGGGGACTGCTCCTCTCTACTCGGGGACTGCTCCTCCTTACCCGGGGACTGCCCCTCTCAGCTCGGGGACTGTCGCATTCCTTGAAGAAGTCCTTGCAAACCGTTCGGGGCTGCAGAGAATCAACCCCAACCCAGAAAATGACGCAACAGTGCCTGTTCCGATGGAAGTGGACGAACCAGTGTTTCCCGCGCGGGAGACGCCGAGTTGGGCCATGCCCATATTATCCTTTCTAAAGGACGGCACCCTGCCAGATGACGAGGTTACCGCAAGGCATATTCAGAGAAGATCCAAGGGCTACACCATCGTCAGAGAAGTGCTGCACAAGAGAAGTGCCACTGGCGTGCTGCAGCGTTGCGTGAAACCAGAAGAAGGAGAAGAGATTCTGGTGGAAATACACCAAGGGGAATGCGGGCATCACGCCTCTCCTCGGGCTCTAGTCAAGAAGGCTTTTCGGCACGGCTTCTTCTGGCTCACTGCTTTGAAACAAGCTGAGGATATCGTGAGAAAGTGCAACGGCTGCCAGAGATTCGCAAGTAAGATCCACATGCCAGCTTCCGAGTTGAAAACAATTCCCATCACTTGGCCATTTGTTGTTTGGTGTCTTGATATGGTTGGTCCCTTCAAGCCGGCTAGAGGCAACATGTCACACATCCTGGTCATGGTTGACAAATTCACCAAGTGGATTGAAGTGAAGCCTATTCGGAAGTGTGATGGAGCCACTGCTGTGAGTTTCCTGAAGGATGTAATCCTGAGATACGGCTACCCGCACAACATTATCACAGATAACGGCACTAACTTTGCTGAGGGAGCTATGGTGAGATTCTGCAGAGATAAGCACATCCGACTAGATGTCGCGTCTGTCGCGCATCCCGCGTCCAATGGACAGGTGGAAAGAGCAAATGGCATGCTGCTTGCAAGCATAAAGCCAAGGCTGATTGAGCCGCTGCTGAAAACACCAGGGTGTTGGCTAGACGAGTTGCCATCGGTGTTGTGGAGTCTAAGGACTACCCCTAACCGGTCAACCGGCTACACACCATTCTTCTTGGTATACGGGGCTGAGGCCGTGTTTCCAATCGACTTAGAGCATGACTCCCCCCGAGTAACCCTCTACACTGAGGCGGAGGCGAGAGAAGCTCGAGAAGACGATGTTGACCTGCTAGAAGAAGCAAGAGAGCTTACTCTGTCACGTTCAGCTGTTTACCAGCAAAACCTGAGGCGTTATCATAGCCGAAAAGTAAACCCAAGGGTTTTTCGAGAAAGAGACATGGTCCTTAGGCTCGTGCAGCGCACAGCCGGGATGCACAAGCTATCCCCTCCGTGGGAAGGGCCGTTCATTGTGAGCACGGCTCTACACAATGATGCATACTACCTTGTAGATGCGCAACCATCACAGAAGAACAGGCCGGATAAAGCTGGGGAGGAATCCAAACGCCCCTGGAATGTAGCTCTACTTCGTCGCTTTCATTCATGAGCAAAAGTGTGTATGTACCCTCTTATCCGAGTTAAACTCCTACTCTGCAATCTGAAATTGAACTCGGGGACTTCCCTCGTCCAAAATTGCTCTAAGTGTTTCTATTCGGTTGTATCTTTGTCTACTCGGTTGCTACGCTTAGAATTTCAAAAGCATACAAAGTAGTGTGTTTATACTCACCGGACACTCTGCGACTCTGCTGCTGTCCGCAAACCGGCTTCATGGCAAGCCAGAGAACAAGCCAAAGAGTCAATGAACACATGAAAATTGCAAAGGGAAGGACGCGTGTGGCAACCGAATAGAGCGTTTCTTACTGTCTGTTGTTAACTTTTCCGGCTATATGGTGGGTAGCGTTACTATGACTGTTTCCTAGTGGCTAAGTATTTGAAACCTCAACTTTGAACTCTTGTGACTCGAATAGCAAAAAGCAACAAGTTGCAGGTAAGAGCTGAGATAAAAAGGAAGGGTGGATGAAAAATGCAACTCGGGGACTCGCATGATAACGCAACCCAGCATCAAGCCAAAGCTGCTCAAATTACTAAGTATAAAAACTTCAAGTGAAATAAAACTGAGTAGCAACGGGAAGATAAATTGTTCAGTACATCTGCACCCGGCATTCCGGGGATTTGATAAGAATTTCGAGCATAAGTGTTGCAGGACATAATCAGGTGGAGGTAGCAGCATTTTCAGTGTTGGCCTTGGCGGCATCAGCTTCGGGGGTGGCCTTGGCAGCGTCAGCTTCCGGGTTGGCGACATCCGCTTCTGGGTTGGTGGCAGCCTGATCAGAAGTGGCTGTAGCCACCGAGATGGGGTCCGTCGCCGAAGTAGAGGCCATGGACTAAGCGCGGAGTAGCGCCGTGTCGTCGAGGGCTGCGCCTGATGAAGTGCCGAACTCAAGGGCCGCGGTGTCGATGGTCATCTTCTCGCTTTCGGCTTCATCGTCGCTATCCGCGACGACCGCGCCCTTGCCCTTCTCGGACTTCTCATCGGTGCTGGCGAACAAGCTCAGCCCGTCTGACACAGTGGCCTCCTCGTCATCGTCTTCATCCTTGTCGTCGCCCTCGCCTTCCACATCCGTGTCGGGCTCGGTGAGGCCTTCGATGTAGCGCGCGGTATCCGTGTAGGAGGCGATCTCCCACGCGACTGCCTGGCGGCGAGCCACGCACTCGGGATCCTTCTCCCATTTGGAATCGCGGCGCATCTCGAGGATGGTATTGAGATTGAGGTTCTCATACCAGCTGTAGATGAAAAGGAGCAGCATGTCCGCGCCTGCCCGAGCTCCGGATGCTCGCCACTTCTTCAGCTCGGCCTTGACGCCATTCAGCTTCTCGGCTAGCGCGTGGATAGTTGAGGGCAAGGGATCCCGGGGCCAGAACAATGCATGAAGTCGGAAGGCAACAGACGTTAAGTCCGTGCCCAAGCCCCTAAGGCGCTGAAGCTGACTCTGCATGTCCGTGAAGCTGTCTTCTATGGAAGCCTTGGTGTCCATGGGCAGCCCCTTCTCTACTCGAATATCTTGGGCCTTTGACAGGGCAGGTTTGCTGGCTGAGCAGAGATCGGGGAAGATTTCTGAAAATGCTATCAGCAAAAGATTAGAAGAGAAAGCAACAAAGAAGTGCAAATCAGTCAGCAGAGAAGAAGGAGGAAACATGGAGGCGCAGAGATGCGAAAACTTACTGTTCAGGTCGCAGAGTAGCGACTCAAGTTTCCTCTTCCATGACTCCTCATCAGCTGCGTGCCGCTCTTCGACCCTCCGGAACTGGGCCAGTTGGAGCATGAGATCCGAGTTGCTTTTCTTCAGCGTCTCGCACTCCAGCTCAAGGGCCCGTTCCTTAGCCTTGGCGGCTGCCTCCAACTTGTCCTTCTCGGCGGATATGTCTATGACATCCTGAAGGGCAGTCCTTAACTGGACCTGTAGCGGCTCCAGATCGGTGGTGTGTTGGCTCTTGAGCTCGACGGCCTGGTTTGCCAATTGCTGCTGCAACTCGGCGGGTTGCACGCAGTCGAGATGCTCTTCACGAAATTTCTTGTAATCTTCTGCTGAGGAGAAGGGAATGGTCAGCAGATAGCAGAGAAGAAGGAGGAGAACAAGCCGAGAAGGCGACAACTCACCTTCCAACTTCTTGATGGTAGTCTCGGCGTTTTCAACAAATACGTGACAGTGCTGGTGCTCCTCTGTCAGCGTCTTGATCTTGCCTGCAGAGTGCAAGGAGTTAGAGCAGAAAGCAAAAACGGGCGTAAACACAAAACGCATGAACCGGGTAGCTAGAAGCTTACTTTCGAGCTCGGAGAGCTGAAGGGTACGAGCTACGGCCTCCTTCTCGGTCACGGCATCGCTTTTGCGTTCAGCTTCTAGGGCCTCAAGGTGCCTTTTTGCAATGCTGTGATTCCAGAGCAGGGTCCAATAAAGGGCCGTTCTCTTCAAAAGGCTATTCTGAGAAGCAGAAAGAAAAGAAGTTAGACAATGTTCTGAAGATTTGACCCGAGAAGACGGCAACTCGGTCGAGCAGCCGCTTACTCGGCCCGAATCTCGGGGACTGGGTGATGGATAAGAAGAAGAAGAAGAATAGGAGAGAAGAAAAGCGCAACTCGGAATAGGCAAAGCAAAACTTACCGCATAAGTTTGCTCGAGATCCTCTGCAGCCTTGCGGTGGACGAACAGCTTCGCGACAAGCATGCTGGTGGCGGACGAGATGGTCATGGGATTGTAGCCCAAGTCCGCCTTGTTCCAGTCGATGCGCCAGTGGTCCAACTTGCCCAAAGCCAGGCCATTCCAGGTCTCGTTGCCAAGGAACGCGCTATTCCACTCGGCGTCGATAAAGCCCACCCGGTCGATTATCTGCTCGAGACCCTGGGACTCCACCTCTGTCTCCTGGATCTCGCGCGAGAAGATCGATTGGGCCTTATCCTTGGCCGGCAGCTTGGAATTCACAGCCTGGACCTGTTTGCTTTCGTGAGAGCGAGCTGTTTCTCGGCCTTGGTCAGACCGATGCTGTACTGTTTGCTCATCTGCAGCATGTAAGGCGGGTAGGCAGGCGGATCTTGAACGCTCGATCCCGCGGCTGTGCCTGCACCGCTGCCGGGAGCACCAATGGTGAGCTGCCCACTCTTCGCGGCAGGTTTTGCAGTTGGCTTAGGTGGCGCATCACGGCGGAGTCTTGAGCAGCGCCCCGCGAAGGATTCCTCCGGACGGGGGGGTCTGGCTGGGCAGCTTGCTTCTCGGCGGCTTTCTTCTCGGCGGCTGGCTTCTCGGCGGCCTTTTTCTCGGCAGCTGGCTTCTCGGCAGCCTTCTTCTCGGCTGCTGGTTTCTCGGTTTTCTTCTCGGCAGCTTTCTTCTCGGCTGCATCCTTCTTGCCAGCAGCATCGGAAGAAGTCTTCTTTGTGATCTGCTTGGCTGGAGAGCTGGCTGTGGTCTTGGTCTTCTTCATGGGCGGGGAGCTTGGCGCAGTTGGTGGAGCGGCCTGCTGGGCACCCGGCGCCAAGGACTGGCTACCGGGCGCAACGTCCGGCTGCGCGTGGCTCTGCAGCTCCGGCTCCGCCGCAGTTGTCTCAACCCGCTGCCCGGCAGCGGGGTCTTGCAGTACGTTATCTTGGTTATCTACCCGCGGCTGGGCCGCGGGGTCATCTCGGGCAGCAGCATCAGTGTCTTGCTGCTCCTGGCTTTCTTCCTGCCGCTCAAGGGCGGCACGGTCTGGATGCTCGGTGGCTGTTTCTGTGTTCTCCCCAGCTATGGCAGCTGGGGGAGAAGGAGGTCTCTCGTCATAAGCAGCATCCTGCGCTTGTTGTTCCGCGCGGGCCTGCTGCTCCTGCTCGGCGTCCTGGGCACCAGTGTCCATGCCCTGGACGTTGGTGTGTCGCACCCGGACTTCTAGAGGATACTCGCAGTTCCGTTGAACATGTAGTGGATTGGATTACGGGGCTTACCGGCACCCGCATCTCTTACGAGTAGGCCAACACACATATGTGTGACAACCAACCCCTATCTGTTCATCGTCTACGTAAACCATCCCATAGAAATCAGGATACTACCATTGATGTACTTCATACCATACACACATGGTACGTCAACGGCGTTGAACAAAATGATAACACAACAGATCTCTAGGACACAAAAGATGGAAATAAATTGCAAATAGCTCTCACTAGAGCAGAGATAGCAAATACAATCATCCAGAGGACACATGTCCCAACATAACATCATTACATCTCAGCGGAAGCATTCAGAGGGTCTGAGTACAGACAAAATCCAAATAGGCTTAAGAAGCCGGAAACGAAAAGACGGAGCCCATCCACGATGTCTCGGATCCTGCCCAGGTCCGCTATCTACTCGTCAGCAGCCTCGTCAAACTCCACGTAGTAGCCGTCACGGGGATCCTCGTAGGCGTAGTCTGCAGAAACCACAGCCCCAAAGGGGTCAGTACATAAACGTACTGGCAAGCAAGACTCACAGTTCACCAAAGTGTAACCCGTCAACACCAAGCACAGATGCCTTGGGTCAACGGAAGAAAGGGGATATAAAAGATGCTGCAACTGGCTGCACTAACCAACTACAGAAACATGATACAACTTCCGGCTAACAGAAAGGGGATAAGATAGCGTATCGTAACCAACTATAACTAACTCCAAACAAACCCATCCTGGATCTCGCCCCTTATCCAAAGAAGCAATCCGAGGATAACTCACACCGTTGGATTAGTGATGATTCAAGTTATTGTGGCAATAGGACTATTACTAGTCAAGTTATCATTAGTTAGGTGTAAGTTGTTCTGAGTACTTGTTAGCCAGTACTTTCACCAAGTTAACCATAACCGCGGAAAACACGGCTTCTCGAGAAGATTTATCCCTGCAGGGGTGCACCAATTTAGCCGTACACGTAAGAATAACCCGCCAGATGGAAGGGCCCTTCCACCAAGCGGGGCACTCAACACAACTCAACTCTTCTTCGCATCAAGCCCAAAGCACCACGTGCTGTGCGTGCGCGGCTAATCGAGCCCCACGAAGAAAAGGGGACCCTCATAGCACTGGAAGACCACGCCGCCCTAAATGCCGACTACAAAAGTTCCACCCTGGCCTCGGGTTCGTACCTGCATATGCGTGCATCAAATGGAAAGCCCGAACTAAGTGTGGCGATTTGGACGAGATGCGAATCGAATCAAATTGAGGGGGGCGCCCATACACGCTTCCCACATGCGGATAGTGCGCTCATCATGGATCAGTAGACAAGACCCTTTTCCTAATTAGGGTCGACACTAGCAGGGCTCAAAACCACGCCGGGCCTCCTGCCGGTGCCTTATCAGCAAATTATTATTACCTCAAATTAACAGGTTGTTGTTTAACATCGAGCCCCAGAACATGATAGAAATATAGTAACAGAAAGTAACGGGTAACAGACTCGAGCAAACAACCCTAAGCATGCTAGTAAGACACGGGCAACAAGCAAAGGGGTTATAGGTGTGGAGGTGAGGCTATATCAGGGTTCAGGGTATCATGTGATAGGTTCGTAACAGAAACAACTATTCATAGGGCTAGCAGAAATAGACAACGGAAAGTATCGGTAACCAATGTTGAAAGGAACACAGTGGTTCATGTGAGTGATAACTTGCCTGCAAACTCAGCAGCCTGGTACTGAGCTAGATCCTCAGAAGGGGTGTCGTAAGTATCGTCTGTCTCAACATCGTCGTCTATCCGAGTAGAAGCAAACAAACAATGCAGAAAGATAAACAATCAATAACATGGCATAGTGCACAATCATGGGATGATGCATGAAAATTTAATTGATGCATCAAAATAAACTAGTTGACATGGTAACAACATGATTAAATGGACCCACATGCAATTTGGGGTTGCATATGAAAAGCCCATCAAATAAGGTTGGAATATTTGTTTTTCAACTAACCAACAGGTGAAAGTGGTTTAGTATGATGCATGGATGAGGAAAACAGAAAAATAACAACAATAGAAACAATTTAAAGTAAGGTTTATCAAGTTTAGAAATGTGTTTATTAAGTTAGGGAATTTTTGGTTCATTAAAGGTGTTACACAAGCATTTGTTGTTTTCAGCAATTTAACTTGTTCAAAACAAATAACAAAATTCATATTTGAAAAGATCATAAAATTTTGGGTGGATTACATGTTTCAATTATTGAAAAAGGAATTACAATGATTTAATTATGAATTAAACAAGTTTAAACAAGATTTAAATGAATTTAAAACAAGTTTGAATATTAATTGAATTTTATTTGTTCAAAACATAAATTCAAATTCATATTTGAAAAGTTTATACTTTTCTAGTTTGAAAACATATTTTGCATGTTCAAAAATAATTTACTTTGAGCAAGTAATGAATTTAGCAAATTTAAATGATTTAAACAAGGTTTAAATTATTTAAGCAATTTTAATTATTCAAAACATGAAACAAAATTTATATTTGAAAAGATGGTTCAAAATGGCATGGAAAACATATTTTATTTGCATTATTTGGATTAAGTATGAATTAGTTATGCAATTATTCAAATTACAAATGAATTGTTTGAATTTGAAATTTGAATGCATTTGAATTATTTAAAACATAGAACAAATGGTATTAATAGATAGATAATTAAATTTGGGGCAGTGTACATATTTTACTTTTATTATTTGGAGTTATAAAATGAAAGTTATTTGCATTTGCATTTTGAGGACCATTCTGTAATTTAAAAGGGACTTAATTTGAAACAGAAAGGGTTGCAAACTTTTGTTACTCAGCAGTGGCTGGACACAGCCACTGACAGAGGGTCCAGGGGCCAACGGTGGCCCTCGTGTGCTTGCGTGGCAACAGTGTGGCTGACAGGGGGGCCACCCTGTCAGCGCGCTGCGGAAAAAAAGGTGGGGTTTTTAATCGCGAGCGCGAGGGATCGAACCCGCGCTGCGGAGGGCGTGCAGTAGAGCGTTACCACTACGGTGCGTTTCGGTGTTTGACAGTATACGCGCTGCAGCAAGGTTATCATTCAGTTACGCGCAGGTTTCTGAATTTCGCTGACAGAAACGTGGTCGCCGGCGACGATCACCGTGGCTGCTCGCGCGTGCTGGTGTGTGCGTGTGCTTGCGGGCGTGTGGTGGACGCGGAGGCGTTCGTGCAGAGGGAGAACAGGGAGGAGGAGGACGTGCTCGACTGCTCACCGACGTCGTGGAGGTGGCAGAGGCTCGGAGCAGACGGCGGCGTCGACGTTGAGGATGGCGGCGCGGCTACAGGAGGTTCCCGGACTCGAGGAGGTGTTGTCGAGGGAGAGGGAAGCACGGCGGTGCGATTCCTGTGGCTAGGATGGATGGTGGTGCACGGCAGCGGCGGTGGCCATCCGAGGTTCAGAGGAGGAGCTCGTCGGCGAGGTTCAGAGAGGGGAATCGGGGCAGAGAGATGGCGAACGGCGGCGGAGCTCGAGGGAGGAGGTAGCAGCTAGGGTTAGGGCAGGCTCGGGGGGTCCTAGGGGGTAGATATAGGGGGCTAGGGGCGAGGATGGCCGTCGCCTGAGCGCGGCGGCGATGTGGCACCGGCAGATGTGCTGCCGTACGCGAAACAGAAGGAGATAGGAGGGGGCGAACCGGTACCAGGACGTGCGGGTAAGGAAAAAGGGCCGGGCCGGTTGCTCCCCTGGCCTGTGTGGGCGTTTTCTTTTTTTTTTAATTTTTTTTTTCTCCTCTGTTTTTTTTTTGCAGAAATGGAATAGGGAGAAAAATGAGGGTTTTAGAATTAGGAAAAATTTGAGAAAAATTTGGTATGGTTTAAATATGTATTAGCAACCACTTGACCAATTTTGTTTTTCCAAAAGTTCAAAAACTTGCTGTTTGTAAAAATGGTTCAAATTTGAATGAATTTGAGCTTAAGTGATCAATGAAACAAAATTTTAAATAGGGTGAACCCTATTGTCTAATTAGAACAAATGATTAGAAAATGTTTTGGTATTTTCCATAATTTTCAAATGGGGTGCTGTTTGAAATTTGATTCCAATTTAAATGATTTTGAGATTAAGTGATTATTGCAACCCAAATTTAAATGGGGGTGAACATATAGTTTTAATTGGAAGCAAAATGATTATAATTGTTGTGTAATTATCATTAATTCCAAAAGGTTGCTGTTTGGAAGAAAATGTATTTGAATTTGGATAATCATTTGAATTAAGTGATTGATTAAAGCCACCCTTTTTAATAGTTGAACCTTATGGATTGAAATGGAACAATTGGAAGTTTAATTTGAACCTTTTTATTTGGAAAGATTGTAACAGAGCAAGTATGAAACAAAGGTTTGAATATTGTTTGAATTTCAATTGTGAAAACAGAGAAAAACAGATGCAACAAAAGGAAAACAAATGCAAACAATTCAATGAGTATGATGACATGATGCAAAACTTTAATTAAACAAGAATCAAACATTCTAAATGGAAGTTTTCATACTTGGGATGTTACATGGTGTCGCCTTCATCCTCACCCTTCACGGGAGAGGCCGCACGCGCCTCGTCCCCTGCCGCGGGCTCATCCTCTTCAGAGAGGTCGATGAGCTTGTCGACATCAATGGCGGGTCTCTTCTTGGATTTGGAGGGAGCGGCAGCAGCATCAGCGTCCAAGGGGGCGCTGAAGGGAAAAAAGGATTCAGGAAAAGAAGAGAGAAAGAGGAAACCGAGAAGCAGCGGTGGAACAAGAAATTCAGGAAAAGCAGTGACAGAGGAATGCAGCTGGGAAGAAAATCACTTACCCTGCACGTGAAGGGGGTAGCCGTCTCCCAGCGACCTGCTTGGTGTTCTTCTCACCCTTCTTGGCCTTCTTGGCGGTCGGCTCCTGGGCACCACTGCCCGCCCTCTTCCGAGTGGCGGGAGCGGCAACCGCAAGCGGATCGACCTCGAGGGCGTCCTCATCCTCTCCCTCGCCAGCATTAGCCTCCTCTGCAGAATAGGAAAGAAGAAAACAATTGAGAAACAGAAAGAAACCAAGTTGCGCTGCTCGCGACCGAAAAGGTGAACTCGGTCACCTGCGTCGTCGTCTTCGGACCAGTCCCGAATGGACGTGTCGACATGGTGCTTACCCGGCTGGACGGCATGGGGGGACGCAGAGGGTGCCCGCGGTGTCGTAGGAGACCTCATCATCCTCCTTTCGGTCTTCGTGCCAGTTGGCCTCGAAGCGCTCCTCTCTCAGCGAGCTGGCGAGCAAGGCGCTGGGGATACAAGCAAGCAACACGAATCAGTTGAGCAGCATAAGGGATTCTACCCGGGATGAGATGCAGGCACAAAGCATAACAGAGTAAGCGTCCTACTCAACGAGGCGTGCAAACACAAAGCACATAAAGCCCAGCAGATAGTAGCGAGTGTTCTACTCGGCAGGTAGTGCAAACATAAAGCACATGAAGCCTACAGAGATACTGCTAAGTGTCCTACTCGGCACAGAGTGCGGATACTAATCATACCAAGCTAAGAAGGCTATCTACTCGGAATCAATACGCAAGAAACAGAATAAGAAGTACTAACCCGCTTGATTGGCTTCGTGCAGCTGTACGGCACGAAGCCGTACTGCCAGTGGTCGGTGAGGCCGGTGCTCATGATGGAGCGCCCCAGGTGGCCACGTCCGCGTTGCTGAGCTCGAACGTAGTCGTCCGAGTGCAGTCTCTGTTGCCGCCCATGTAGCACATGAGACGTGCGCGGCGCTGCAACGGGAGCACCCGCCTGGAGATCCAGCAAGCGATGGGGTCGTCATCCTTGAGGCCCTTATCCTTCAGCTGGGCGAGGCGCGCGTTGATCTGCTTGATGTCGTCGTCTAGCGGGGGCTTGAATCCCCAATTCTGCCCGGTAGGAGGCGAATTGGTCCATCGGGGGAGGTTGATCTGGTCCACCAGGGGCTCGCCTTCCTTGACAGGGATGTTCTTCACGTAGAAGAAGGTCTTCTGCCATTTCCGCACGGAGTCAAGGCCCTTGACGCGCGGATGGTTGGTCCCGCTACGCTGCACCATCATGGCGCTGCCGGTCTCGGTCATCCCGCGGCTGCTGTCCGCGCTACCCGGTTTGGCCTTGCTCTGCTTCCTGAAGAAGAAGTAGCGCGCCCAGGTCATCGGTGTGGGGCGGACGCCCAGGAATGCCTCGCACATCACAGTGTGGTATGCGAGCATCACCATCGCATTCGGCGGCAGGTGGTGCGGCTGGATCCCGAAGTGGTAGAGGAAGCCGCAGAAGAAATCTGACGCGGGCAGCCCGAATCCCCGCGCGAAGTGCGCGAGGAACAACACGTGCTCGTCCGCCTCCGGGGCGGGGACGAGCTCGCCATCGGGGTGCCGGCAGCGGACACCGGGAGGAACTCGCCGGGTGTTCACCAGCCACCGGCACTCGTCTGCCGTGACGGTGGATCCAGCCCACCCGGCGCGGGCGTCATCGTCGTGAGCCATCGAGCAGGAGGGGAAGTTTGATGAGGATTTGGTGGAATCTGGCAGAAAGAACTGGCCTTTTGGTGCAGTGAAGCTCGCGGCGGCGTAGTGAGGTGCGCGGCGGCGAAGAGCTCTGTGGTGGCGGAGAAACGAAGGGGCGAGAGGAGAGAGTGAAGGCAGGAAGAGGAGAAGGGAGTTACCGAGGGGGTATTTATACCTCCCCTCGGGTTGCCGTTACGATTAGAGGTAATGGGATCAGTTACGCCCAGAAATCGTGCGGCGTGGGGTGTGTGGGCCGGTTAGAAACACACACAGCGCAGAACGCGCGCGTAACGGCCGCATTCGATCCCACGACGCAATCGTGGGTAATAACTGCGCTTGATGGGACATAACGGGCTAGTGGGCCCGGGCCGTGAAAACTGGGCGCGTGGCCTGTCAGATCCCGGGTACCAAGGCGTCGGGGGTACGGGAACGTGACACGTGCCCAGTTGCGCTGCCGAAAGCCGGATTTCGCTCTGCCACGCAGAGATTCTGATTGGAAATCTCGCCAAGTCATTTTACTCGGCGACAGGGAAGAGAAGTGGCCCTATTCGGAAGAGAAGAAACTTGAGATAGAATCAAGGGCTACTCGGAGGTTCTACTCAGCAACCCAAGGCTCAAAGGCAAGGTTGGTTTTTAAGCTGGCAGAGCCCAGTGAACAAGTTCGCAGGACTCTACCAGCTTCGGGGACTAATGTCGGGGGGATACCCCCGAGTAGGGTAAAGGCAAGTGCTAAGGGTAAGATCAGAAGAGACACTTGGCAGAGTAGCGGCTACCCGGTACTCGCTACCTGGTCGTCCGCTATTCGGCCGTACACACTGAAGGCCAGGAGGAAGAATCAAGGAAGTTACTCTCCTCCGAGTAGAGGAAGTGGACAGAGTAGAGAGGGCGGTCTCCTACTCGGGCCAGAAGTCAAAGGAGCCGTTCTGACACAGGATCCCGCGTATCCCGGGTCCGTACTGCGGCACTGTTCATCTGCAGAGCGCGTGCTTATCCACGCCAGGGTGTCAGCAGGGCGTCGCAGGTTAGGGGGGGCCTACCCCATGACAGTGTCAGTGATAACAGATCAGCTCCTCAGTTCTGCGGAACGACTTTGCACACGGAGACAAACTTGGAAGCCAAAAGGTGTAAAGTGGTCAGCGAGAACTCGGAAGTGCACAGTGTGCACACAATGTCGACATCTTGGCTGTATCCGGCTGGGCACCGGTATATAAGGTGCCCTGCCTCCTCCTGCGCAAAGGGACGACACGACTAAGGACTACAGTAGCGTAGAGAGAAGAGTGGCTACTCGGTATAGGCAACACTTGTACTGTGGCTACTCGGTGAGACTCGAATACAAAGAGAGAAAGGCAGGAGTAGGGGTTTTACCTCCACACGAGGGCCCTGAACCTGGGTAGATCTTGTTGTTTGCAGTGCTAGCTTCACGCTCACGCGGCTACTCGCTGCGTGATCCCTCCCCGAGCGCCTCCAGCGTCCATCGTCCCCACAACTTTAGCCATCCTATGGCATCTGCCGTGACACCACCACGACAGATTTCATGGCACTTTGCCATTTAACAAAGTTATGGCCCATCATTGCTTCATTGTATGTAGTCGTCTCATAATTTTCCAAGAACAATGCTTGGTCTCCCAATCTTTCAACTGGAAGACGAAGTCTACTTGTCCTACGTCGTTCAACATTTTGATATCTAGGGCTGCAACATGTGCAGGTTCAGGAGCCGCAAGCGCCATAGGAATCTCTAAAATTGCTTCTAGGGCTATACTGCTTTTCTCATCTTGCTCAGATTCAATAATCTGAAGAAGCATTGTTGTCCTTCGACCTAAAATTTTCTTGATAAACTTCTTTTCGACAAACACACTAGTTCTAGCGGCAACCACTTTGACTTCGGTTTTATGGTAGAAGGAATACCAATTGTTTCCTTGGGATAAGCAACAAATACTCATTTATCCGTTTTGTGACCGGGTTTATTTGGTTGTAAGCGTTTTACATAAACATCGCATCCCCAAATTTTTAGAAATGACAAATTGGGTTTCTTCCAAACCATAGCTCATATGAAGTCATTTCAATGGACTTTGATGGCGCTTTATTGTGAGTAAAAGTTATACTCTATAAAGCGTATCCCCAAACTGATAACGGCAGATCATTAAATGACATCATAGATCGCAGCATGTCTAACAAGGTACGGTTATGCCTTTGGGACACACTGTTACGATGCGGTGTGTTCTAGGAGGAGTAAGTTGTGAAACTATTCCACAAGTTCTAAGATGTTCGCTAAACTCATGACTCAAGTACTCACCTCCGTGATTTGATCGCATTAACATTATACTAGAGATTCTTTACTTTGTTATGAAATTCTTTAAGCTTTTCAAACGTCTCAGATTTATTCTTCATAAGATAAATATAAACATATCAACTCAAATCATCGTTAAGGTTATAAAGTAGAGGAATCCACCGCGTGCAGGTATACTCATTGGACCACAAACATCGGTATGTATGATTTCCAATAAGTTACTGGCTCGTTAAGCAACACTGTTGAACTGTGTTTTGGCCAATTTTCCCGTTAGACACGCCTTACACGTATCAGAAGATTCAAAATCAAATGAAATAAAAATTCTAGCAGAGTGGAGTTTATTCATGCGTTTTTGTCCAATATGACCTAACCGACAGTGCCACAAGTATGTGGTGTTCAAATCGTTAGATTTCCTATGTTTAGCGTCAGTGTTATGGATGTGCATCTTAGAATCAAAATATAGTATAAACAACCTATGCCTCGTAGGAGCATGTGCATAAAATATGTTATTCTTAAAAACTGAACAACATTTATTCCCAAACTTAAATGAGTAACCGTCCGGCATCGTGCCGATGTCAATCATTGCAACACTTGCTCCGTTCCCGACGCAGGTCGTCACCTTGTTCTTGCTAACTTTCCTAGGATTCCTTAACTCATGTATCGTGTTGCAAATATTAGCAAATCATCTGGTATCAAATACCCAAGAGTCACTCTTAGGACCTCACAAGACAACATCAACATCTATATCCAATATACCTGAGTTGGACGCTCTAGTCTTCTTCTCTGCTAAGTAATTTTGGGAATTCCTCTTCTAGTGACCTTTCTCCTTATAGAAGAAACACTCAACATCAGAGTCTGGGCCACACATAGGCGCCTTGCCCTTTCCTTATGATGGATGTGAATCACACCCATTGGGGAACACCAAGAGGAAGGTATGATTCAGCACGGTGGAAGTTTTACCTCAGTTATGAAACCAAGGTTATCGAACTAGCAGGACTTCGAAGTCTCTTAGCGAGGTGCTCGTAGCGCCACGGGGAGCGTGAACTACACACAAAACACAAACTCTCTTTTGTCCCCAACTTTCCAGGAAGGTTATCAAGCTTCCTGTCTTGCTGAAAATAATAGGATTTAACGAATCATGTAGTTGAAAGCAATAATAGTAAAACGTCACAACAAGCAAGTGATGATGAATAGAAAGTAAACTAGATTGTAATAAATGTAAAAGAATGGACCGAGGGCCATAGGTTCATTAGTGGTGTCTCTCCAATAAATAAAATACATGTTGGGTGAACAAACTATAACTAGGAAATTGACAGATCATGAGGGCATAACATTGTTTATTATGATATAAGAAATGTTTATCGTACTATTCATGTAGGCATTATGTCAATATATAGACCGCTATCCAGCTGCATCTATAACTAATAATCCACCTTGAGACCGCCATCCAACATGCATCACGTTCGTATTATGTTGCACGAGGCAACAGACTATCACAATAAACTCAATACATATGTTGTGGGGGTTTTACCCTACAGTTCTAAACAAACTCCATACATAATGTAATAAAAAAAAACCCTCTTGGAGATACAAGTAACTACTTGGCCAAACAAACTACAAGTACATGATAGCATGCAAGAACATAATAGAACATTGGTACACCAATAGTAACAAGATCATATAAAATACACGAACAATCTTATCATAACTTCACAATTCATCGGATCCTAGCAAACACAACACGTAACAATTACATAAGGATGGCATTGATCATATTAGGCAGCTCAGAAGACCGTAGCATGGAGCCACAAGTATGAGAGACCACCATCTAGCTACTTCTATAGACCCGTAGCCCAAGGATAAACTACTCACATATATGTCCGGAGGCAATCATGGCGATGTAGAGGCCTCTGGTGAAAATTTCCCCTTCTGGCAGGGTGCCACAGCAGGGCTCCACAAGGCCTAGATTGGACTTGACGTCTTTGGATGGGTTTCATGGAAATAATCACCACCCTCAAGAAATAAGTAGGGACTTATGGGATACCCTTGGCGTATGCCCCTGGAGGACACAACTGGATCAGTCAGCTCGTCGTTGACGCGAACGGCGTATCTCACACATGTGACACACCTCATGATAGACTGAATCCACGAAGGGTCAAAACCAAGCTTTCTATGATAACCATGAAGGTAAGCCCATTCTACCCTATCGTAAGTACACCTAGGCACATGTCGGGCTGGGTCGGGTTTCGGGCCAGGTTTAAAAAAGCCCGATGTTGAAAACTCAGGCCCGAGCCTGGAAAGCCCAGCCTAGCCATGGCTAAAATTTTGTTTTCTACAATCCCAAGCCCGCCCTGATCGCACAATCAGGCCCGGCCCGGGATTTTCGGGCCAGGACGGGCTGTCCATGCCCAGGTCTGATCGTAAGCTTTCATCATATCGATCTTCAAGGCAAAGAACGAGTGTGTAGAATCCTGCTGGCGAATAGCATGCAAGCACTCAAAAGCAATCAAAACATTGTCAGTAATCAGCCTGCATGGGACAAAAGCACTCTGCTGCTCCAAAATCACCAGTGTCAAGATCACCGTTAATCTGTTTGCTAGCACCTTGGAGGCGATCTTGTAGATGACATTGCATAAGCTGATAGGCATAAAATTATTTAGACCTTTTGGCTTGGCTACCTTGGGAGTAAGAACAATAACGGAATCACATAAACTCTCCAGTACTTACCCTCCCAACATGAACGACCTAACAACATTGAATATCTCCTCCTTAAATAAGTCCCAATGGGTTTGAAAGAACATTTTGTGTTCTCCCTATTTTGTTTTGAGCATTAGATAATAACACTGGTGATCACCTAACCGTGTGCCAAGTGCTATAGGTGGTTAGGTTATACCAACATGAAAGCGTAGCTAACAATTTGCGAAAGAATTGCAATTCCTCTGTCTGTCTAGAGTTTCTAAGTCGGAGACTCCGGTCTCCCTGACCGGAGACTCCAGTCTCCCTGAACGGATTGTCTCCCCGGAAACTCCGGACCTCTCTTTCTAGAGAAATATTTCTCCTTGGTGATTCTCGCAGAGGCCCTGTTTGGAGTCTCCTTGGAGTATGCCCAGAGACTCCGACCCCCTTTTGATGTTTTTGATGAATCTAACAGATGCCTAGTCCAGAGTGTCCCCGGAGACTCCGGCCTTCTGTTTTTATTCGAAGATGAAAGTTACTAAAGCCCACACTGGAGGCACCCCGGAGTCTCCTCAGAGACTTGCAAGTTTCTGGCCCAGTCCAGAGACTCTGGGGTAAGTGACCCTGCAACGACTAGATTTGGAGAGGGGTATAAATATCCCCTCTCCTTCTTCCCCAAAGGGTCAGATCGTCCAACATTCAAGTCCCCATTAATGGAGCTCACCAAAAGCTATATTTCTCCCAATCCCTCCACCCAAACTCGTTGATCTTCAAAGGACTGAAGGAGAAGGCCCCGATCTACATCTTCATCAAGCCGTTCTTCATTTCCCCCTCATTCACTTGAGGAATTTGAGTCTAGGGTTCTTTGTGGAAAACCAAGACTCCATTGTTACTCACTTGTTGTTTGTACCAGATTGTTGGTGTTCTTGGGAGCCCCCAATTCAGTTGTGGGTGTGTTCCTCAAGCTCATTGTAAATGCACCAATTTCCGCCTCGAAGGGAATCAATAGTGAAAGGTGAACTAGGCCTTTGTGACGAAGTTCATCGAAGAATAGGGTGAGGCCTTTGTGGCGTTGAGTATACCTTCATGGAAAAACTCACACCCCTCCAACGATGCATACTCCCCTCAAAGGGAGGAACTCGGAAATACATCCTTGTCTTTGCGTGCTTCCACCATAGGTTCCTTCTATCCTCTACCTTTACTTTGTGTTTCTATATTGCTTAGTGTTGCTCTTGTCATATAGACGAATTCATCGTAGTTGCATATCTAGAGAATTTACCTTTGTGTCAAGCCTAAATCGAAAAAGGATTAAAATTTGGAATTATCAACTATTCACCCCCTCTTGGTTCCCATACTATCCGTTCAATTAGTATCAGAGCCTCGACTCTTATTTTAGGCTTAACCGCCTAAGATGTTAGTATGGCCATCGAAGGGAAAACCACCGAGCCCGCGGTACCGGCAACCATGAATGATCTCAAAGAAATGCAAGCTTCCTTGACCTCATCCATGGATTCCCAAATGAAGGAGTTGTGTGATATGATTACGCAACTCTTGAAAGCCAAGGGTCTGGAACTTTCTTCTTTGATTCCTCCGGAAGAAATTCCAGATGATAAGAATGATGAGTGTCGAATCTCTGACTCTACAAATCCCTTAGGTGACCCTATCGGGTTTCGACTAGGAGAACTCATGAGAGCTGGTAGAATTGTCGGCTAGACAGGGGGCGATATTTACCCAGGTTCGGGGCCCTCGTAGAGGTAAAACCCTTACTCCCTGCCTCTGTCGATCTGTATTGATGAGTAGATCGGTTACAATGGTGGTTGCTCGAATCGAGAGTATGATCTCGACTTCAAGGCTTTGGTGTTGCCGTGTTGCTTGGTCCTCTTCCGGTGGCTCTCCTGGCCTTATATAGGTGGCCAGGTCTCAAACCTACCCGGAGAGGACTCGAATTCTAACCTTAAGTCGGTTACATATTTCTAAACTTAACCCGCAAGTTAGCGCGGGTGGGCTTCACGTGGGCCTTCTGGAATACTCCAAGGGCTCCTCTTCTTGGGCCTTAACCTTGGGCCTGAGATGGGGTGTCCTTACCCGCAGGGTCCAGGATCCATGTCTTCGTCAGTAGCCCCCGAGCGTTTGCTCGAGTGGGATCTCTCTAGTCGAGTAGACGGTCAAATCTTTCTTGGTTTTTCTTTCTTGTGGGTAACCAGTTTGGCTGTTTCCTGTTAAGAGGGCGTGTACCCTGTATAATGAGTTTTCGTACTCGAGTATCGAGCAATGCAAGTGCCTGTTTTTATGGATTTTTATCGCAGAAGGATGTGGCACAGTAGCTTGGCTCTCCCGAGAGATCAGGGCCAATTAATTGCGACTAGGGTAAAAACATTTCTGGCCTACACAGATTCGAGACCTCCGACTCGAACCCGATAAGGTGATTGTTGCGACTGGGCCGTTGTGGTCTTATCGAGTCGAACTTAACCTATGGGGGTACCCGGCGCGTCCGCTGGGATTTTTCTTCGTGTTGTTGACACGGAATCATACCGGAGGACGCAACTTTGAGTGCGATTCCAGGCCCTCAAGAGAGATCTTTCGGGTCTTACCTTCATATTCGAAAAATATGGCATCCGGATGTGCCTAGTCGGCCGAACGATCCAGGCTTTTATGATGTTAAATATCATGCGAGTGAAAAAGGATAGGTTCATGCCTACTCGTGTAATTTTTGACTGAGTAGTTCTTCTATCCATACGAAAGAGTTTTCGTGTTTAGGATTTTTATGCCCATATGAAAGAGTTTTCATGTCTGGGAGATCGTTCCCGTACGAAAGAGCTTTTATGCCCATATGAAAGAGTTTTCATGTCTGGGAGATCATGCCCGTACGAAAGAGTTTTCGTGTGCAGGGTTTTTTCCTTCGTTTTTAAAGGAGTCTTGCTTCATGATTTGTTCATGAAAAAGTTGCTTCTATTCGAAAGAGTTTTGTCCATACGAAGTTATTTTCGCGTTTGAACTTTCCATTCGAAACTTTCTTCATTTTGATGACGCACGCTATGACGTCATGGCGCACTTTTCTCCTCCCGATGGGACGTGACGGAGTGAGAGCAGAGAGGCTGGCCCACATAGTCATCTTTTTGACCGGGAAACGAGATGTCGTTCCCGGTTTTTACGCAAACCGTGCAGTAAATGCGCATGATCTTCTGTTAAGATCGTGGCAGAAAACAGCGCTCACCGCCTCCTCGTTTCGTCTTCACACGTGGTGGCGGCGATGGGCGCCACGTGGCGCATCGAGTGGCCAGCATCGATTTGTTCCGTGTATAAGTACGGGTCTTTGCGGTGCGGTAAAACTTTCCCAGCCTTCGTCTTCCAATCCGTCTTCCTCCTTGCGCTCATCTTCTTTCTTCCTCCAAGCTTGTGCTCAGCAGCGATGGCTGGACGCAAAAGACGCGGCGCTGCCATTTCTGCATCCTGGGAAGCTTCCGTGCAACCTGCGCCGCGCTCGGGCGACTGGCGTTCGCCCAACACCACCGCGAAGAGCATCAAGGAGATGCAGCGGGAGGGGCTGTTGCCGGCGGAGTCCGAGAAGCGGGTGCGCCTCGGAAAGAAGGAAGAGGTACCCAACCCGCAAGCGAATGAGCGCGTGGTCTTCGCGGACCACGTGTCTCGCGGTCTTTCCTTTCCCCTCCATCCGTTTCTTGTCGGGTTGCTGTATGTCTATGGCATACAGCTTCACGACCTTCCTCCGAACGCGGTGCAGCACATATCGTGCTTCATCGTGTTCTGCGAATGCTTCCTTGGCATTCGCCCACATTGGGCGCTCTGGAAGGAACTTTTCAAAGTTCGGATCTTCCGCGAGAAATCGCGGGTAGACTCCGAGCCTGGCGAGCCTCTACGCACGGGTGGCTTTGGGATCCAAGCGAAATCGGAGACCAGCTACTTCAGCATGTACTTCATCGACTCCGCGCAGGGCTGGAGGAAAAAATGGTTCTACGTCATCGACAACAGCTCGGGTGGGATCGTGGAATTCCACCGGTTCGCTGTTTTGAAGAGGCGGAAATCCTGGGCGCACAAGTCGTCGACTGAAGAAACCCGGGTCGTCGCACCACTACTCGCAAGGGCGACAGCCCTCCGTGATCAAACTGCCGGAGTTGTACTCAACGGGCTACATCTGGCGAGTATCTTTCTGAAGCGCAAGATCCAACCTCTGCAGCACAGACCTTCCACGATGTGGGAGTACCAAGGCTCTGAGGATCCTAGCCGAGTGAGTCGCGAGGAGCTCTCGAACGTCGAGTTTGAGAAGAAGACCGCGGCTATCACTAGCCTGAAGGTGGGAGAGAAATTCCCCGACTGCACACTCGCAGCCTTCGATGCGTTGAAGCCTCCTCCTGCCGCGGTGAGTTTATTCTTCTTCTCTTCTTTTGTTTTCTTGTTTGTTCTGAGTTTCAGTCGATTGAATTTTCCCTTGCTTTCTTCTGTATTCCATAGAGTTTATGCATGGCCACCTGCTACCCTCCTGTATCCGGGGCGGAGGCCTCAGAGTTATTGGCGAGTAACCTGGATGCCCCGGCCGACACCAGTGTCGCGGACGCTTCTTCGAGCTCCGACCAAGATTCTTCGGATGACGTCGGGGACTCGGGTGGCGATCATCATAAGAGCCGTCGGGTGGACGGTGATGAGGCCACCTCCAAGGACAACTCCTTGGAAGAATCGCCCGGGAAGGAGCCCATCAACGCTACCCCTCTGCGTACGCGCGCTCCTTCCTCCTCATTCCCAGTTATCCAGACCGCCTGGAATGCGGATATGCTGGATGAGGAGGACGACGAAGATGAGTAAGTTTCTTTCTCCTCGTTCTTAGTCGAACGTTTTCCTTTGCATCTATGTTAACGCTTTGTTTTTTGTTGCAGCCTGCAAACCATTAGTCCTCGCAGGTACGCCTCTTCCCTTCCTCCCGAAAGGAAGAGTAAGGCAGGAGCTGCGGATGAGATTCCTACTGCTGGCACTGTCCAGAATTCGCCCAGCGTAGCCCCCAAGGTAGCGACTACGGAACATGGAGTTCCTAGTTCCGCTGTCGGAGCTTCAGCTTCAAAAGAGGCGACGGGTAGCTCAGTAGATCCCTTTTCCCGTGCCAAGGGCCAGGTAAATTCTGTTAGTTGCCTTTAGTTTGTTATCGGGTGCACGACAGTGCTCCCGATGGGAGTAGCCCCCGAGGCTGTAGTTGATCGCATGTGATCGGCTACAGGCTCAAAGTCTGTTTTTTTCCTTCTTCTTGGTTTTATCGGGTGCACGACAGTGCTCCCGATGGGAGTAGCCCCCGAGGCTATACTCGAATGTTTACAATCGAGTATAGGCTCAAATTTTACTCTTCTGACTTCCACTTTTATGTTACTTGCAGTCACTTATTGACTCCCTTGCGGCGATTGGGCGCCGTGTTGTTCTTGCCGAGTCCGACTGCGTGTTCCTTCGGGCAGACCGCAGTCGACTCACCTCTGAGAACGAGCTTCTTCGAGGTAAGCTCAGCCCTCTTCTTCTGTTTTTATTTTTTCCATCCGTTTTTCGATTCTGATAAAAGTTGTCGTGCAGCTCAACTTGAGTTTTCGAAGACCGAGAAAGATACTGCTTCTACTCGGGTAACAGCTCTAGAAGCTGAGTTGGCGGCCGTTCGCCAGGATCTGGAATCTTCCCGCATGTCTTCGGCTGATCTTGAGGGGAAGCTTGCTTCTGCCCAAGAGGCTTTGAAGAAGTTGGAGAAAGCCAGCACCAAGGCGGATGCCGATATTGTCGGCTTTATTCGTCCCCTCGCCGGGCGCTTTGCGGGTAAGTTACCTTTGGCTGATAATTTGTCTTCTGCTGTCTTGAGTTTTTGACGTTCTTTTCTTTGTAGGTCTTCTGGATGTTCCTCTGGAACTTCCCGGGGTCCAGCGGGTGGACGCGCTGACGGACTCCCTCGCCCATCTCAGGAGGCATGCCGAAGGAGTTTGCTCCTTGATCGGCAATGCCACTCAAGTGTTGACGCAGCTGCATGGTCGCCTTCTTGTCAATGCTTCATCTCCACCCGCGCTAGGTGACCTGCTGAAGATCTTCTCGGAGAGCAATCTCCTTGATGCCTACGCGGTCGCTCAGTCTGAGTCTGGAGCGAAGACGGCCATCCAGTTCGCTCTGGCGCATGGAGTTAGCGGCTTGGAGGAGGCTTACTCGGATCTCCTAGTCAATCCTTCCACGGGCAAAAAGGTAGGGCTTCGTCGTTTTGGCGAGCCAGCCACCGTCCTTGCTCAGAAGTTATCTGAGCTGTTTGCTCGACTTAAAGGAGGGGCGACTGCCGCGAGTGGGAGTACCACTGTAGCTTCTTAGTTTAGTTTGTTTGTACCTTGCAACTTCGATTGTAACGAACCTGGGATGTGCTCCCGTTTCTTCAATATATTAATCAAGATGCTTTTGCTGAAATGTTTCCCGCGATTGTTCGTGTGCTCCCGATCGGAGTAGCCCCCGAGCACCTGTCGAATAGGCGGTTAATATATCTCGAGTAGGGCACCTTATTCCTTTAATCTTTTTTCTACTTTTCAGGTATCCGAGGTGGCCGCAGAACCTTCAGGTGGACCTGCTGCCCCGACTGATCCGCTTGTCGCCGCCGTGGGGACTTTGGCAGGTCTTCGTGATCGTGTAGCTGATGGTGAGCGCAGGCTGAAAGCGTTGCGCGGGGTAGCTGATGTGGCGAAGTCCAAGCAAAAACTGGCGAGAACGCGAACAATTTCTGATGGACGAGTTGGCTTCCATCGCTAGGGACTTGTTGTGTAAGTAATACAGCCCCCGAGTCTTCTTTGTCTTATTTCCTTGCCTAATCATGCATATTTGCTCTTCAGTTGTTAAACCGGGTGATAGGGAGGAAAAACAGTGGGTAGAAAACCACAGTCTTCAAGAAGCTGGCAGCTCAAGGCCTCATGCGAGTAACTTTTGGTCTGATCGCAGTCGAGGCTTTGTGCTGGCTACTTTGAAGTTCCGTATTGCCCAGGTAAAAGTTCTCGTGAGTTCTTTTCATGAGGTATTGGTCGCGATGAACGCCGCGTTCTACCCACTGGAAAGGGGTCCTGAAGACTGGAGGCATCTCCTCGGGCTGTTCGGGCAAGAGGGAGATATTCACGAGTGTGTGCGCAATCAAATGACCTGCGGCGCGGTGGTGGCTCTCTCCTTTGTTCGAATATGGCATCCTGAGATAAATTTTAACTCCGTAGCTAGGCTTCCAGATGGTCCAATCGATGATATTTCACCGCACTACGATGCTGTTCGTCCTGCGGCGGAGAAAATCATTCGACTAACTTCTGAGGAAGTAGATAGAGTGTTGGCGACTGAGAATGCTTATCGCCATGATTGATTGTTGGATGTGTGCATCCTGTGATACTGTATAGTTTGTAAAAACTGTTGTAAGGTGGAGGACCCTGTATGTATAAATTTTTCTATGATACCTAGTTGTAGGCGTAACCCCCGTGTGTTTATGGGGTGTGTACCTGTAACTATTTGGCATATAAGAATGAATAATCTTCGAGTAAATATGGTTAAGAAACCATGTATTTTATTGCGATGACTGAGAAGTCATGTATTCAAGCTACAAGAGTGGCTAGTATAGCCTTATTTGTTGTGAGAACAAGTAAATCTAGGGATAAAATTTTCGGAGGTGTGCGATATTCCAAGGATTGGAATAGATTCCTCCAGTCGATGGGTTCTTCAGCCTGTAGGCTCCACCTGGGATAACTTCGTGTATGACGAAGGGTCCTTCCCATGGTGGCTCGAGCTTATGTCCCTCCTTCTGCTTGAGCCGCAGCACTAGATCTCCTACCGCGAATGCTCTGTGGCGTATGCGGCGACTATGATAGTTTCGCAGTGATTGTTGATATACTGCAGATCTTGCGAGCGCTATATCGCGCATCTCATCAAGTGCATCCATATCTTCCGTGAGTGCCCTGTTGGAGGTTTCTTCGCTGTAAGCCACGACTCGTGGGGCGCTGAATCTAACATCCTCGGGAAGGAATGCTTCTGCCCCGTATACCATAAAAAATGGCATGTAGTTTGTGGATCGATTTGGAGTTGTACGGAGGCTCCATAGTACGGAGGGTAGCTCTTCGGCCCAATGTCCTGCTGATGGTTGTAGACGATCGAGTAGACGTTTCTTGATGCCAGCTGAAACTAAGCCGTTGGATCTTTCGACTTGTCCGTTCGTTTGCGGGTGGGCAACTGAAGCAAACTTGAAGTTGATGCCCTTTTCCTCGCAGAACTGTTGTGTTTCCTTTGCCGTGAAGTTTGTGCCATTGTCTGTAATGATATCGTGTGGTACCCCAAATCTGCATATGATGGAATCGAGGAACTTGACGGCGCATTGGGCGCTAGCCGAAGTTACTGGCATGGCCTCAATCCATTTGGTAAACTTGTCGACTGCGACCAGCAAGTGTGTATATCCACCCGGCATGGACTTGCGTAGCGGTCCTACCATGTCTAGCCCCCACTGTGCAAAAGGGCAGGCGATGGGTATCATGTGCAATTCCGTAGCAGGTGCATGTGGTCTTGGTGCGAATCGCTGGCAAGCGTAGCATCGTTCGACTAGCTCTTTTGCATCCTTGGCTGCCGTGAGCCAATAGAATCCTGCTCGGAAGGCTTTTCCCATGATTGTTTTCCAACTAGCGTGATGCCCACAGTCTCCTTGGTGGATGTCCTGGAGTAATTCTTTGCCATCTTCGGGTGCGATGCAGCGCTGGAGTATACCCGAGATGCTTTGCTTGTATAATTCTCCGTTGATTACCCGAAAGGATTTACTGCGTCTGATTATCTGTCGAGCCTCGCGAGGATCGGCCGGGAGCTGTCTGGAGGACAGGCAGTCGAGGTATTTCTGCGTCCAGACTGGCTCGACCAGAAAAACCTGTCGTGAAATGTTGTGAATAAGCTCGATTATGGCGACTTGTGGGCTGACCTCTGTTTCCGGTGCTGTGGGTGTTCCTGCAGCTTTTTTGACTTTGACTGAGCGCTTGATCATCCGTTCGAAATATATTCCTGGCGGTATGGGTGTGTTTTTGGAACCCATGTTGGCCAGTCTATCTGCTTCTTCGTTGCTGGATCTCGCGATGTGGTTCAACTCGCATCCTTTGAAGCTCCCTTTGAGTAGATTGTACATGTCGCGATATGCGATCATGTTTTCAGCAATTGCGTCACATTCTTTCATTGTTTGCTGCACGATGAGATTGGAGTCGCCGTTGATCATTAATCGGGTAGCTCCACAGGCGACTGCCATCTTCATCCAGTGCAACAGGGCTTCATATTCTGCGTCGTTGTTCGATGCTGGATCATCGGGTGGAAAGTCCAACCGTAGGACGTATTGCAGCTTGTCTCCCCTAGGAGATATGAGGACGATTCCAGCTCCTGCTCCTTCGTTTCTTTTAGATCCGTCAAAGTACATTATCCAGTTGCTCGTGTACTCAGGCGGTCCGGGCGTTTGTTACTCTGTCCACTCGCTTAAAAATTCCACGAGTACCTGGGATTTGATTGCGTTGCGTCCTGCATAAGTGATGTCCCAAGCGCCCAGCTCGATGCTCCATTTGGCTATTCTTCCGGATGCCATAGGGTTGTTCATGATTGTCCCGAGTGACGCATCATTAACCACTGTGATGGCGTGTTCCTGGAAATAGTGCTTGAGCTTTCGGGCTGTAAGAACAACTCCATATGCGAGCTTCTGGTAATGAGGATATCGTTGCTTGCATGGCGAGAGCACTTCACTGATGTAATAGATCGGTCGTTGGACTCCGTATGCCTTGCCCTCCTCAGGTCGTTCGACTACGATTGCTGTGCTGATGACCTGGTTTGTGGCGGCTAGGTATAAGTAGAGTGGCTCCCTTTCTTGCGGTGTTGCAAGGACGCGCCTGCTTTGCAACGAGCGCTTCAAGTCCGCGAACGCTTGTTTAGCTTCTGGTGTCCACTCGAACTTGTCCGTCTTCTTCAACAGCTTGTCGAAGGGTAACGCTTGCTCTCCTAATCGGGCGATGAACCGGCTCAGGGCGGCTAGTCGCGCTGCGAGTTGCTGGACTCCGCGTAGATTGGTTGGCTCCTTCATAGTCAAGATTTGTCGTGGGATAATCACGGCAGACGTTACCGGGGGTAACTGATCTTGGGGCAAGACGACACAGGCGTTTGGGAGAGGGTTTAGCTCAGAGGAAAACATGATGGAACTCGATCTGGTAGCCGGCAATCAAGTCGCCGAGTCTCCCAATCTCAAGATATTAACTCAACTCTCGTGTTACACTGGATGCTCGATACCAAGCGATATTGCTAGGGATCTTAGATCTCAATTAACCTAACTTAGGGGCCAGTTTATAAAGCACCCGACCCCCTGGCTTGCCCTCCAAGGCGCACCCTGAATCCTACCCGGACACTATGTATGAAACCCTAACTTTCCTTATCGTAACCCACAATCCGGGTTACGGGGCCTACAATCTTGGGCCTTCTAGAAGTTCTTTTATCCTTAGCCGGGTCTTGCGCAGCGTCCTTTGGGCCGAATTACACCTTGGAATTGGGCTACCGGGTTATCATCCCTCCATCAGTAGTCCCCAGAATAGCTTGGGCTTCACAAGATCCTCTTTGAAGCGCACGCTATTCCCTGCAAAAACTATCAAACTTACAAGTTCAATGGGGGCCGGGTTACGTTACTTTGATGAACAGCTAGGCCTAACTCCACGGCGGCCATATTGTAACCCGGCTTTCTCCAAGTCTTTACTTGTCTTCCCGGGTCAACACCCCGATAAGAATGTCAAAGATTCGGCTAACTCTACTCGATAATTGACCCCAATTTTGCGGAGAGGATCTCATTCTTGTTTCCATCCGGACATCTTGTTTAGCACTCAAAGCACACCCCACGGTATCCAGGCAAATAGCCGTTTAACCCGAAATTTCCGGTTGCCAACCGTTGGGCTAGGTTTAGCCGCCCACACCCTTATAAATAGTCACTTAAGAGCGAATCCAACCCCAACGGCTCATTTTCCCCCTTCCTTCTTCCTCCTCGCCTCCGCGCCCAAGCTCACAGAGCATCGCCACGGAGACCTCACGCGCATCACCAGAGCCAATCGGCCGCCGGCTGCGCTCCGCCACGGTTCGCCCCACACCGCCGCCAAGATTCGCCGCCGCACCCCCGACCTGCCCGCCGGGAATCGCAAAAGGACACCAAGCTTGCGCGATCTGCCTCCGTCGGGCTTCAATTCGATCTCCTCCATTAAGTCTCTTACATCCATTAACTTGTGCTCGCAATTTCTCGATTTACCTCAGATTAGATCTGAGTCAACCCGCCGGCCGTTTTCCTGGTCACGCCGAATTAGGTCGCCCGAATTCATTCTAACTCATCCAATGACTTAAACATAGATTTCACTTTGCTCCCCTACTGCCCATAATCACTAATTTCACCACAAATCTAGAAATGGAATCTCCAATCTAGGCTCGGGCCGCCCAAAATTTCCGCGCTTGCCACTCACACCCGGAAAATTCTCTTTTTCCGGCTCCTTTGTTTGCAGTAGACACATGGGTAACCATCCATCTTTCCCAAACGCCTCTCAACACATAAGCACTTCATAGTTTTCGTAACGATGTTTGATACCCGGACAACTCGTAACCTTGCTCCATAGAATGATACCCGGATAACTCTTTTACTTCCATGTCTTCTTGATATTCTTCGCAAACATTCGGATGACTCATGATTTCCGAGTCTCATTTCTTGTACTCTTCTATCTCGTGCTTTTGCAGGTTAATCTCATGGCTCCCAAGAGGCAGGGGAAACAACCGGCCAAGGCCAAGACCACCAACTCCATATCCGCCAACTGGGCGCGATCCACGGCTACGAAGGCCAAGTTAGAAGAACTGGCCGAATTAGGAGTCCTCCCTTCTCAAAAGGATATCCATTGGAGGGTGCCGGGTGATGAGACCCGGCCCACGCCCACCAATGATGAGGTAATATGCTTTGTAGAGGACGTGACCCGGGGGTTCCGTCCTCCGGGTCACCCTTTCTTTCGAGATGTTTTGAGCCACTACGGCCTCCGAATATTTGACATAGGGCCTAACTCTGTGTTAAATATTTCCCATTTCATCGTTCTTTCCGAGTCATACTTGTGCACACCGCCAAGTTTGGCTCTTTTTATCGAGCTTTTTCAGTGCAAACCGTGCCGCGAAAGCGGTGACGGGGCACTTCTCGCTTGCGGCGGGGTCTCTATCCAGCGCCGCAAGAATTCTTTGATGCCACCCCTCACTCTCAACTCCCATGTCAAACGCTGGCAACTCTCATATTTCTATTGCCGAGACACCTCCCCACCCGGCCAAAAGAAACTGCCGGGTTACTCGGAGGGCCTTCTCGATATCTCCGAGACTTTCAACGCCTTTGCCCCTGACTCGGACAGGGAGGCCATCCGGCCTTTACTAGCCAAAATCTCTGTTCTGTCGGCCCAAGGTCTCATTGGGCTTAACCTGGTGAAAACTTGGGTTGATTTCCGGATCCAACCCAATTCCATCCGCACTAAGTTAATGTGCGAGTATTTGGGACACACCACGGACTCGCTCCGGTACTCCACCCATAGCTTTGCAGCCGGAGACACCAACAAGACTATCAAGAGCTTCTTGACAGAGAAGTTGGAGGTAATCCGGAATATAGCCGGGTTAGAACCCTTCACGCGTGAGAACCCGGCCCCCAAGGTAAAGACTCGGCTTTCATACTTTTATCTTCACACTTTCCACTCAATATGACTAATAACCCTTATTCTTATATCTTCATCTCAGGCTGATGATCCCTTTTGGAAGATTGAAACTCCTCTTAGCTCTGAAACTCCAGAGGAGAAAGAAGACGCCGCTAACTCGGATGAAGGTACATTCCGAGTTTCACTTAGCTTTTTTTCTTTCTTTTTTGAAATCACTGTTGTTCATTCTTCGTTTTCCGATTGTAAATCCTGATAACTTTCAGAACAAGAAGAGAAAGACGACGAAGAAGACGAAACTGAAGGCAGGGTGGAGTCAGCGAGTGACGAGGACGACGCTGAGCCAACAGTCAAGGTCGGAACAAAGAGAAAACCCCAAGGGGTCGTCTTCAAGGTTCCATACCTTTTCCTTGCCTCTAAATCATACTTACTTGATATCATGCACAAACTAACCCGGGATCTGTCCTTCTGGTCATATCTGAAGGAACCGCTCGCGACCAAGCGTCGGATGACTCGGAACTTTCCAGGTGATGGTGCTCTTAACCCGGGCATTTCATCGTCTCCGGCTCAACGCGCTGGTATTTATCTAATCCTTTCTCGAATATCAAAGTCTTTCCAAACCATCTCCTTACAAGATAATTCCGTGTCTTACTTGATGTTTTTCAGCTTCATCCGGGTCCAGCAGTGAGCTCCCCTCGGACTTCGTGGTGAATCCCGGGTAAAGCTCCCTTCCTGATGCTTTATCGCTGTTTCATCGCTTTTTTCCAGCCATACGCTAACTGCTTGCTTACATTGTCCATAGAGCCGCGGTCACTGTTAGCGATCAAGAAGATATGGAGACCGATGACCCGGATATGGAGAACCGGACTGATGATAGGCCCGCCGCAGCTGGCGGGGAAGAACAACAAGTGCCACCAATAAACCCCGCCGACCGAGAGGCCGAGTATCCCATAGCCTCTCATGTACTCGAGGAGAAAGACGCTGCAGACTTGGGCGCAGGAGAGAGGGCACCAGACTCCGATACTCAAACGCCCCGGATACCCTCTCGCACCAAGAGGAGAGTCCCTCCTCCAAGTCCCCAAGGTCCTGGGTCTTCCAATTTGGGCGATAAAACTTTCGACCAGATGATGAGCACTCTCCTTGCTATGAAGGCCTCGGAGAAAGATGTGCTAGAGTGCATGGCAGCGGAGCACCAGGTAATGTTACCTAATATCTCTTCTTATCCATCTAGTCCCCAAGTGCCGAGTATAATTTGTTGAAATTGTGCTCGGTATTCTGCGCGATAATCGGCTTGCCAAGATATCCGACTAATTCTCATACTTTGATTTCTCATAGGCACAGGCCACCCGGTCCGATGAACTTCTGCTCAAGACCGAACAACTGCTGCTTGCCGAGGTAAAGCGGAGGGAGGCCCTTGAAGATGAAGTGGAAACTTTGAAGAAAAGTGTTTCCAAATATAAGAAAAGGTGTACCACTTCTCGAAGCGCACTGAAAAAGTTGTCGGAGCAAGTTACCGATACTTATCGTATCTTGCTTAGTAAGTTTCTTGATGCTGACTGCCTTCACGCCTCTATTTTGTTACATGATACTCGGGATTAATGATATGGCCTTTCTTTGTTTCAACTGCAGGTGCTAACCTTGCAACCCCAGAAGAAGATGCCGTTGCAAAGGCTAAAACCTTAAAGACTGTGCTCCGGACTTTGTTCGCCGGCACCAAGTATATACTAGATGCCGTGAAGTGGCCGACTGAGGTATATCCGGGTGAAGAAAATCTTATCCAAGCTTGCTCGTCTGTGCCTGCATGGATCAAGATCTAGAAACGTTCGGCGTGCCGGATTAGTATGACCCGGGCCTTTGCGCTGGCGAAGGCTTATTTTCCTAAGCTTGAGCCGGCAAAAGTGATATCCGGGTTTCCAGAATTCAAAGCAGACGGCTCCAAGTTTGGGCCCAAGGACTTCAAGGCCGTACAATCCTCAGTGCATCACTCGGCAACCGCTTTGGCCGATAGTATGGATCTGGGTACGTTAATGAGTTCATATGATGCTGAAGGCAAGATCGTGAAGGAGGAAGCACCCCCACCCTTCGACATTTTGGAAAAATGGGCTGCTGATTCGGCCAGGAAGAGGGAAGAAACCGCGAAGAGGGAGGCCGGGTTAGGATCAGAGCCAACCACTTCTACACCGGCCGTCCTCCCGCCTGTCCGTCCTGATGCGAAGAACCCGGGTGATGATGCCGGGAGAGCCGCGGAGCAAGCCCAGGACCAAGACCCGGAGGGCAAGGGTAAGGGTGTGGATTCTACTCAAGAATCCGAGTAAACAAATGCTACCACGATACCTTGGCCGTTTTGCTGCTTTTGTTCGAAACAGATATTCTTTGGTCGGTGCATCTATGCACCTTTGATACTAGTACCAAGATTTGTAACATACTTTAATTCCTTGATATACCTCGGGCCTCTTCTGGCCTCTGGATGAACTTTATATTTATCTGGTTTTTTAAGCTTATTCTCGATATCCGGCTTTCCTTATGGTTCCTTTTGTGAGACTCGGTTTCCGAGCATCTTGGGTTCTGACAGGGGGACTTTTCTCTAAGTCCCCAAGTCCCCAAGACTCGGATGTTAGGGTTTGTTGGGCTTAGTAACAGCTTGTTTCTGTTTCAAAATCCTTGGTCCCCAAGGCCCGAAATCCGAGTCTGGGATGTGCGGTCTTTTCCAGAGAACAAATTGTTTTTACTAAGCCCAAGCCCTAGAGCCGTTTCACGTGAGTATTGAAGTTATGCTTGATAAACGTTGAGTTTCCAGCTATTAGCCTTATACTCTGCATAACTTGTGGTTTAGATGACCCTTTTGACAATCTTGTACTATAAGCCGGCTTTCGCGTGGATATCATGTTGTTACATCTGTACAAAAACAGGGTCAGGCAAGTCCCATTGGGCTTCATGGCTGATTGTAATCATAAGCGAGCAAATCAATGCCACTTTAGTGCGAGTCACATCGAGCTTAAGTAAGAAAAGTCAAGAAAATTTGGCTCCTTTGTCCGGTTATAAGATTGCAGCCGTACTCGTTTGCGAGTAATCGGCCCTTATAACTCATAGGCATCAAGGCCGGGTCTTTGAGTTTGTAACTGTGCTATCTAAGCAATCAGCCCTCAAGACCTATATATATGCAACATACTTGATGATACTGATGTACTGATAGCAATAAATAATGCTTACCTGTAATCGAAGTAAAGATCATAAAATAAGGCTTGATAACCATCTCTTTATTGATACGAGAAAGTTTTGGGTCAGCAGGCCGCCTCATTAAAAACCTTCCAGTCCCCTTAGGTACCCTGGATGGGAAAAGAGTGCGTCTGAAACCTGCTGCCCGTTACATTGTTTAGTTCTCCTTGGGAATCTGTCCGGAACTGTCATAATCGATACACATTCTCCACTTGTTGATCTTTTTTACTATGAGTACCGGGCTTGCTAGCCAATCCGGATAAGGCGTTTCCATGACGCGGCTGGTTGTGAACGGCTGCGCAATTTCTTCTCTTGTGGTGGATTGTTTGAGGGAATCACCCTTTACGAAAGCCACCATATTGGTATCTCGTGCTGCCTTGAGTTTTGCCCTTTCGCTTTCAGTACTCGACTTTTTCAGGGCTGTTCTGTCATCCGAGTCTGTTTGAGCCCGGTAATATTTGAGTTCATCTTTTCTACAAGCTTGTTCAGCCATTGCTGCATCTCCTTCCTCGCACTCAGCCGCTATGTCCCGGCTTCCATGTATGGTGATGGTCTGTTTAGGACCCGGGATTTTTAGCTGTAGATACACGTAACACGGCCTAGCCATGAATTTAGCATAAGCCGGCCTTCCGAATAGCGCGTGATAAGGACTGCGCAATTTGACCACCTCAAAAGTGAGCCACTCAACTCGATAGTTATCCTTTGATTCCCCAAAAGCTACCTCCAATGCAATTTTTCCCTCGGGGCACGCTGAATGACCCGGCACTATCCCATGAAAAATTGTTGAACTTTTTTGTAGCTGATACTCCTTGAGACCCATGCGTAGGAAGGTTTCCCAATACAGTATATTGATGCTACTTCCACCGTCCATCAAAACCTTTTTCAGCTCATACCCATTGACCTGCGGTGCGACTACTAATGCTAAGACTCCCAGGTGTTCTATTCTTTCCGGGTGATCCCTTCTGCTCCATGTTACGTCCTGTTCTGACCATCTCAGGTATCTCGGGACAGCCGAGGACACCGAGTTTACCGCCTGTTTTAATATCTTCTTGTCCTTGTTGGAACTTCCTGTAGTATGCACGTGATACTGACCCAATTGCTTGGGGTTGGCCTGGAAACCTCCTGCTCCCCCTTGGTTATTACCTTGATTTCCAGCTGCCGGGTTACCGGCTGGGGGTGGGCCGTTGCCCGAGTTTCCACCTGGACCCGGTCCTCCTCCCCGACCTGCACCTCGCATGGCTCTGTTCACTTCCTCATTCTTCCATCTTTGTAGGTCGGCGCACTGCTCCAAGGAGTGGTTAGCTGGCCTACCGTTCCTGCTGTGCTTCGGGCATGCCATTCGGAATATGTCCCAATTATTATTCGGCCTTGGTGGCCCTTGATAGTTTCCTCCGTTGTGATTCCTAGTATTGAAATTTCCTTCTGCCCTGGGTCTGGAAGATCCGGCTTCAGTGTTGGCGACAAACTCAGAGCCTCCTTCAAACGGGCGATTGTTCTGGCTGTTGTTACCCGACGCTGATCCATTGCCGGTTCTTCCGTTATTACTTGTGTTTGCTTTTGCTTTTTTATCGTCAGTTTCCTCTTCCGTAGTGTCCGTTGCGGCATGTTTGTTGCATGCATCCATCAGTTCTCCCATTGTAACCTCTGAAGCATTCCGACTAGATTTCATGCGAGTTAACTTTTGTACTAAAGGTGTGTACTTGCAGGTCTTTGCCATAGCTTGCAGCGCATCCTTGGGCTGAATATCTGTAGATGAATGAAGTATTTCCATAACCCGGCGCACCCAGCTGCGCGCCGATTCTCCCTTCTTCTGAACACATCGCTCTAGGTCATCAATAGTGAATAACTTTCTGCACGTCCCGTGAAAGTGCTTGATAAACGCAGTTTTTAATTCTTCCCATGACTTGATAGATCCTTCCGGTAGATTGGTGAACCATAACTTTGCTGCTCCCTCTGACATCATTAGATACATGAATTTGGCTTGAAGATTCTCGGACGCATTGCAAATCGACATGGCTATCTCATAACTGCTCAACCATGTTTCCGGATCCATAGTCGGCTCATAATTCACTACTTTACCCGGTTCTTTGAACTTTTCCGGGTAAGACTCAGCCCTGATGCTATCTGAAAGACACTTAGGTCCTGCAAGAATGGTCGAAGCTGGTCTTACTCGGGAAACATGTGATCCTGCAGGGGGTACAGCTGGACACGGTACTGCTGGTATCCCATGTACCGCAGACCCGGCCACGACTCTCCTGGCTCTGGAACTGTCCACGATGGCCTGTGCTGCTGATGCTGCTGGTACTGCCTGAATGTGTGGAGGAGGCGGCATTTGCTGCTGCTCTTCCCTCCGCCGTGCCGAACTTGTTTGGATGTTGCCAGCGTTACCTTGCTGTTGGCTGACATATGGTGTCCCATGCATTCCACTTCTGTGATCCGGGTAATTAACCTGTTGCGCCACCGCGGTGCGCAGCATATCTATCGCCCGCCGGGTCTCCTCTGCGTGGGGTGACTCTCTCACGGGGATTTGATTTAGTGCAAGCGTTGCCGCGTACACATTGTCCATGGGATTGTTGTAATGACCCGCTGGTGTGTGCAAACGTGATGGTGGTGGTGGTGGTGGCGGTGGTACAGTATTGCCGGTAGTAACTCCAGTCTGTGATGCGGGTAACCCGTCCTGCGTGTCTACCGGTTGTACTCCTCCGGTTGTCGGCTGAGGGACGGTTCCTTGATTTGCCGCTGGAATCGGCTGATCCTGAGGCGTGATAAATAGTGCGGCCGGGTTTATGACTCCTCCCAATGCTGGCAATCTGGTTTGGTGCCTTTGATGTATTCTAGTCGTTTCCTCTCGGAGCCGGGTTTCCAGTGCATCCAGCTCGCGTTGTCGTGTGGCCATCCCTTGTCTTTCTGCTTCTACTTGCCTCCTCTGCTGCTCCAATGCACGACGGGCTACGTCCAAATCCCTAACACGTTCCGCCGCGTTCTCTGGAGTGATAACTGTGGCAAGAACTGTCGGATCTAGGATCAGATTGTTGTCGAACAAGGCCGGATGTTGTGGATTGGAAGGACCCGTTCCTGGTGTCCGGTTTGCTAGGAATCCAAACGTGTTCGCGTGTAACTCGTTTTCTGGCGCTTGACTGGTAACCGATGCCGACTCTCCGTCAACCTGGGCCAAAACCGTGTTCCCGTTGCCGGCCCTTGCTGCCGGGTTAATGCTTGTGCTGTCCCGGCTGCGGCCGCGGTTACGCTCTCTTGGTTGAGATTGGTCGCGGGAGCCGTGTAAACCGCAACCCGACGCACAATGCTTGGCGCGGATCCATACTGTTCCTCTTCGCTGCTATGTTCCTCGTACCGGTTCTCCAGTAGATGAAGGATAGATTCGGTATCATCTTCTTTCTCGTCCCGGCCACGCGGGGTCCATGCCGGCTCCTCCGGCTGTTCCCACTTCGTGGTGAGCTCTTCTATCGGGTTTGTTGTCCCAACTGATTCTTCTCCATCTGATTGGATATAGCTGGTCTTCCCTGACACAGAATCAAACCCAAAGTCGTCAGGGATCGAACCGGAAGTACGTACCATACCGATGAAGACGCTGATCTGGCCGATTGTCATGATAGACCCGGATTCGAGGTGATCAGACTCTGGTCCCCAGCCGGAATCGTCCACCATCTTCTCTCCTTCGTGGTTGATGTAGATCTCGCCGATGACTAGTTTCTCCATATTCTTCCGAGCTTCTCCCGTGATGTAAACGCCTTTGGCCGCAGGCCCCACGGTGGGCGCCAACTGTCGTGGGATAATCACGGCAGACGTTACCGGGGGAACTGATCTTGGGGCAAGACGACACAGGCGTTTGGGAGAGGGTTTAGCTCAGAGGAAAACATGATGGAACTCGATCTGGTAGCCGGCAATCAAGTCGTCGAGTCTCCGATCTCAAGATATTAACTCAACTCTCGTGTTACACTGGATGCTCGATACCAAGCGATATTGCTAGGGCTCTTAGATCTCAATTAACCTAACTTAGGGGCCGGTTTATAAAGCACCCGACCCCCTGGCTTGCCCTCCAAGGCGCACCCTGAATTCTACCCGGACACTATGTACGAAACCCTAACTTTCCTTATCGTAACCCACAATCCGGGTTACGGGGCCTACAATCTTGGGCCTTCTAGAAATTCTTTTATCCTTAGCCGGGTCTTGCGCAACGTCCTTTGGGCCGAATTACACCTTGGAATTGGGCTACCGGGTTATCATCCCTCCATCAAGATTGCTTGTATTTTATCTGGATTGGCTTCGATGCCTCTGGCGGATACCAGGTACCCGAGAAGTTTTCCTGCTGGAACGCCAAAGACACATTTTGTTGGATTGAGCTTGATCCTGTATGCGTTGAGGGCGTCGAATGTTTCTCTAATGTCCTCGAGGAGTGTGTACTCAACTCGAGTCTTGATGACAATGTCGTCAACGTACACTTGTACGTTCTTGCCAATGAGCTTGGCGAGGCATTTTTGCATGCAGCGCTGGTATGTTGCGCCTGCGTTCTTGAGCCCGAAGGGCATTGTCGTGTAGCAATATACACCGTGTGGTGTGATGAATGCTGTCTTTTCTTCGTCCTCCCGTTTCATCCGGATCTGATTGTAGCCCGAATAGGCGTCCAGGAAGAGGCGTTGACAGCCTGCCGTAGAGTCCACGGTCTGGTCGATTCGCGGGAGGGGAAAGTTATCCTTGGGGCAGTGCTTGTTTAACGACGTGTAGTCGATGCATACTCGAAGGATGTCCGTGTTTTTCTTGGGGACCAACACTGGATTTGCTAACCGGGTGGATATCTTGATCTCCCTGATGAAATTTGCTGCTAGCAACCTGTTTACTTCTTCTCCGAGCGCCTTCTGCTTGGGTTCTGAAAATCGTCGAGTAGTCTGTTTGATGGGTTTGACATCTGGAAAGACTTCGAGTGAGTGCTAGGCAAACTCCATGTGTATTCCTGGCATGTCTGAGGGCTGCCAGGCGAAAATTTCCCAGTACTCACGGAGGAGTTTGACGAGCGCGCTTTCCTATGCTTGCGTGAGGGTGGTTGAGACCATCGCTGTCTTCGCAGAATCTGTCGGGTGCACTTGATGCTTTCGGGTGTCACTGTTGGCGCTGAACTCTAGCTCAGGCGCGTTTTTCTTCGTGAGGGGCATCACGGAGTGATCCGTGGTTTTTGCCAGCTCTTGAAGTTCTTCTTGCATCCCGAAAGATTTTGCGATCTCATTGAATTC
Organism: Alopecurus myosuroides; assembly: GCA_028641055.1. Classification (NCBI taxonomy): domain Eukaryota; kingdom Viridiplantae; phylum Streptophyta; class Magnoliopsida; order Poales; family Poaceae; genus Alopecurus; species Alopecurus myosuroides. Next base: position 90,777,824 of record CM054063.1, on the reverse strand, counting down.
AATGTCGCACTTGTTGGATTTCTGAAAGTCTCCATCGATGGTGATCTCACCATATTCTCCAGGTAATTTGAGCTTCAGGTATGCGTAGTGTGGTACTGCCATGAATCTGGCGAACGATGTTCGACCAAGAATGGCGTGGTACTGTGAAGGCCAATCGACGACTTCGAAGTCGAGGAGTTCTCTTCTGTAGTTGCTTTTAGTGCCCAGCACAACTTCTAAGTTGATTGTTCCGAGTGGACGTATTGCCTTTCCCGGAACTATCCCGTGGAAGGATGTTTCCGATTCCGCAAGGCCGTCCAGGTGCCTGTTCATCCGACGGAGTGTATTCGCATAAATAATATTGATGCCACTGCCATCATCCATGAATACGCGGGCCAAGTCGTAGTTGCCAATCTGTGCTTGGATGACGAGGGCTGCGTGTCCTGGTCGATGGACTCGTGGTGGGTGGTCTTTCATCGAGAATGTGATCGGTTGATCCGCCATCTTCAAGTACTCGGGATTTGTTGGCGGAGTCTACACAGCCATGCACAACTGCCTTGTGTTAGTCTTTTGAGCTCTGCGGGATGGACATACCTTTTGGATCATTGCGAGTTGCCCTGTCGGATTCGGGTATGCATTGGCCCCGGAGTTTTGTGCAGGTGGTGCTGGCAGTGCAGCCAATGCCATGTTTGGATTTGCTGGTGGAGGTAGGGGTGGTGGCGGCTGGAATCCTTGGTGGCCTCCTCCCGGAAGCGGTGGGTAATTTTGAGTGGCTGCGGATCTTTTTCTTGCGAGGGCTTCCGAGATATCAATAAACTTTCGGCAATCCTTAAGAAGGTGTGTTGCCTTAGTTTTGCCCGTGCGCTTATCTGTAAATAGATGTAGCGAGCAGTATGCATCGAGGTCTTCTTCGGGAGATTTTTCTTCAGCCTTCGGTCTCCACTCGCGATTCCCACGGCGACCGGAGTCGCGGCTTCGCGTGAATTCCGCCGCTACCAGCTCCTCTCGATCCCCGTGATCGTAATATTTCCTCCTTTTCCTTCGGCCATGGCGGTCTTCATCGTGCGCAGGTGATGATGCTCTCTCGTTGCACACCGCGTCTTCTCCATTAGCCCACTTTTCGGCTATGATCATTAGCTCTCCAGTAGTTTTGGGTGCAGCCCTGCCTAGCTCTTCTCTGAAAGCAGTTCTTCGGGCGCCTTTCACAAAGGCCTCAATCGCCACTTCTTCCGAGATGGTTCCCGCAGTGTTCCTGAGCATGGTCCACCGCTGGATATATTCGCGGGTAGACTCACCGCTTTTCTGCTTGCATGCTCGCAGTTCTTCAATGGTGGCCGGCCTCTTGTAAGTCGACTGGAAATTTTTGCAAAAGTCGCGGTGCAAGTCATCCCACGATGCGTAACACGATCTTGGTCTTCTTTCCAGCCAGCTGCGGGCCGCGCCAACGAGATGCAAATTGAGATATTGCATAGCTGTATTCTTGTTCCCACGTTGGCATTTTACTGCCGTGAGGTAATCGCTTATCCATTGAGAGGGCTCGAGTGAGCCGTCGTACTTTGTCACTTCCGTGCTGAGCTTGAATCTTCTGGGCAGAGGCGCTTCACGGATGCTGCGGGCAAAGCAGAGCACACCGCAGGTTTCGTCATCCGAGGAGCTGGACGAAGAGCGCCCGCGATATCGCGAAGCCCTTGCCTTATCTACCTTATTTTGTGCGATGTCCGATCGCGCGTCATGTCCTGTCCGGTCGCGGTCGGCATCCTTCCTTGGCTCCTTGCTTCGCTTTCGCGAGCGGCTGCTGTGATGTCGCGAGCTTTTGTCTCTCGGACTGCCTTCGCTGCTGCTTCGACTGTCATCATGGCGCCGTGCTTCTTTTCCTCGGCCACGACGTGGCGACCTGTCCCTTCTTGGCGAAGTGCTCCTATGTTTGCGGGACGCTTCTCTCTCCTTATCTTTCTCTTTCTCCTGCTCCTTCTCCAGCTGCTCTGCGGCTTTCTTGCGGTCATAGGCGGCGAGCCTTGCGGCTGCTAGTCCTAGTCCCTTGCGCACATGTTTATACTGCTCAGCCCGAGGGTCACTTTCTGTCGGTTGATTCATCTGCATGTAAGTTGCTGCAGCTAGAACCGCGGCAGCGGGAGTTTGCGGGTAGACGTTGCCGTCATCATCGACTCGCATGAGAGAAGGAGTGACCGATCTGCTGGTCCCGGCTAGGGATTCATTGTTCCTGGATGTATATGTGTGCCCCTTCCTCGTGGGTCGGGTTCCGACTGAGGGTGTTAGGGACAGCCCGGCTCGTCTTTGACTTGATTCATCCGCCGCTCTTCTTCGGCGGGCCAGATCTATCCGAGCGTCTTTGATAGTCGTGGCTGCTCTCACTAGGTGATAGTGGTAGGCAACCATGTCTTCATGTGAAGCTCCGGCTGCGGGTGGCTTGCTCGTTCACATAGCCTCCTTCACTCGGTTCCAAGATTCCCGTGAGACGCCGATTATGTTGCGCTCTGCTGCGCTATGTTCCGTTTCCGGGGCTTGTTCCGATCCTGCCATGCAGACTTGAGCCAGTCGAGGCTCGTGCGTCCTAGGCGTAGATCGAAAGTTCCTTTGAACTCTTGATGGTTCCTCTGTCGAGAGGGTATGGTAGTCGTTGGCGTTGAAGGGGATGGATTCGCCGCTTTTCTCCAGATGACGGCGCGAGTCGACAGCTCCAGATTCAGTTTCTGATTTGTCCGAAAAGTGGAGGATTCCGTCCCTGTTGGTCATGAATTTCAGGCTCCCGAACGTCAAGGTGACGCTCTTCTCCAGATCCTCGAATACCGGGCGTGATTCCGGCGAGTGAGGTGTGACCACGACAGATCCGATCCGTATAGGATTGTTCGGAGCCGTAGTCGATGGTTTCCAACGGGAGTTGGTTGTCGATGAAGCCGAAGATGCCGGTGATCCAGCGCCCGCCGTTCCCACAGACGGCGCCAATTGTCGAATCTCGGACTCTACAAATCCCTTAGGTGACCCTATCGGGTTTCGACTAGGAGAACTCATGATCGCTGGTGGAATCGTCGGCTAGACAGGGGGCGAGATTTACCCAGATTCGGGGCCCTCGTAGAGGTAAAACCCTTACTCCTGCCTCTGTCGATCTGTATTGATGAGTAGATCGGTTACAATGGTGGTTGCTCGAATCGAGAGTATGATCTCGAGTTCAAGGCTTTGGTGTTGCCGTGTTGCTTGGTCCTCTTCTGGTGGCTCTCCTGGCCTTATATAGGTGGCCAGGTCTCAAACCCTACCCGGAGAGGACTCGAATTCTAACCTTAAGTCGGTTACATATTTCTAAACTTAACCCGCAAGTTAGCGCGGGTGGGCTTCACGTGGGCCTTCTGGAATACTCCAAGGGCTCCTCTTCTTGGTCCTTAACCTTGGGCCTGAGATGGGGTGTCCTTACCCGCAGGGTCTAGGATCCATGTCTTCGTCAATGAGGATAAGGGTGAAGAAAATAAAAGTGAAGCCCCATCCTCTAAGAAAACCTCATCTTCTAAGGGAAAGGATGAAAAGGAGGATTACCACAATGTCTCTGGCCGTTACTCTCCCGATCCTCCTATCCCACATCTCCATATAAACAATAGAGGATCCCCTCCTAAAATTGATGCACATTCTTATGGTCAATGGAAATATTTCATGAAAACTCACTTGAACTCTTCGGGAATTGAGCTATGGAGAGTCATTAAAGATGGATACAAGCCTCATGACCCCAAGAATTTGACAAGAATAGAAGTGGTAGATTCCCAACTCAACTACACCACCTTGCACATGATTCAACAAGTCGCAGGTGAGAAGATCATGCCGCACATTCAACAATTATCCACCTCCAAGGAAACATGGAATGCTCTTATCTCCATGTTTGAGGGCAATGAAAGAATGAAGAGGAATATGTTTGATGCCTTGAGCAATGAGGCCGAAGGGTTCTATATGCATGATGGTGAAAGCCATGAGGACATGTACCAAAGACTCAAGACCCTTGCTACCTCATTTAGTGGTCTTGGCGCCATTCATGTTGATGATGCTTGGATCAAGAGGAAGTATGTGAGTTACCTCATGACATTTGTGCCCGTGGACTTGAAGAGCCTTCAAGGAAGACACAACTACCATCTCATGACTTAAAGTGAAGTTATGCAAGAGATGGTCTGCTTTTAAGTTCAAACAAAGCTTTCTCAAGACACTTATGCTCGTGCTATTGGAATGCACAAAGGGCCCTCCATGGCATTGAAGGCAAAGGTTGTGACCAGGATGGTGGACCAACAAGAAGAGGTTGAATTGAGGGAAGACTTGGCTCCACTAAATGCTCAAGAGTATTATCTGATGCTTAAGGATTTCATTGCTCTTGCCGTGCAAAAGTTTTGGAAGAACCCTCCCAAGTCCAAGGCATATGTTGAGGAGAAGACCAAGTCAAACTTTAGCAAGTAAGGGAATCAAAAAGTGAGAGCTTGTTTCAATTATCAAGACAAGTATCACTTTGTTGCCGAGTGCCCTTTCGAGAATAGGAAAAGACAATGAGGGAAACTTGTTCTAAAGGACAACTCAAAGCTCCCTCACAAGAAGCCTCACTTCAACAAGAAACCATTCAACAAGAAACCATCTTAAAGGTTTGTGCTAGTGACTCAAGAAGAGTATGACTCCGGTGATGAAGAAGAAGAAACCACAAGTGAAGTAGCCGCTATTGCTATTGCGTCTTCATCATCTCCATCACTCTTTGAATACCCCAATGAGAATCTTCCTCAAACTTCCGCAAAGTGCTTCATGGAAAAGGCCACCGAGGTATCATATTCCTCCAACTCTAAGACTCAAAAGGAAAACATTAACCTTGCTAGTCCTAGAGGTGAATATGAAATTGCCTCCTTGAGTCTATTTATGTCTAACTTGCAAGGTGAGACCAAAAGGTACTTTGATCTTCTCATGAGTTAATTGGGAGAGGCCCAAGAGGCTCTTGAGAAGAATTGTGAGACCGAGAGAGAAGATGCCACTTAAAAGGGCTCTATCTCAAATGCTCTTGAGGAAGAACATGAGATTCGAGTATCTCTTGAGGATAACTCGAGACTATTGAGGAGTCACATAATGAGTTAATGTCTAAACTCACTAAAGAAAGTGACTGTGCTATTTCTAAATATAAAATGGATAAAAAGAAGAAGGTTGAGTTTGGGATTGGTCATGAAAAACAAACCGATGAGCTAGAGAAGCTCACCAAGGCTCACAAGGCCTTGGAGAGTGAACACTCTACCCTCAACAAGTCTTGTGAACAACTTAAACTCACTATATCAATTCAATGTTCCTAGTACCTCTACTTCTTCTTGTGATCATGCAAATGTTATTGAGCAGAATGCTAGGTTAAAGGAAGAGCTAGCAAGAATCAAAGGCATGGGCCCTAGTGTTAAGAAGGTTGTGGCTCCAAGGCCACAAAATGGCAAGCAAGGTCTTGGCTATGTTGCCAAGAGAAATAACAAGAAGAAGGCCAAGCCCGCACAGGCAAAGAATGTTGGTGCGAGTGGTATTGTCATTAGGGACGAGACCACTCGTAGAAACTCCGCGGGAACTAACAATCCACACCATTTCTTATTTTTTGATTATTATGGTGGTGTGCAAGCTAAATATGTTGGTCCTATTGAGGCTTACATTGACTACACTATTTGGGTTCCAAAGACCGTTGTTTCTAACATGAGAGGACCCTCCTCGGGTCCTAACTCAAGTCAATGATTTATTGTAGGACTATGCTTTCGGTGGGTCAAAATGGATACTTGATAGTGGGTGTACAAGTCATATGACCGGAAGCAAGGCACTTATGACGGAGTTGAGACCAAATATAAATCAAGCAACCTTCACTTATGGAGATAAGTCAAAATCTGAGGTAACGGGTTTCGGCAAGGTGGTTGTTGCTCCTAACATCACCCTTTTGAATGTCATGCTTATCTAATCCCTTGGTTTCAAATTACTTTCAGTGCGTGATTTAGGGAAGATGGGCTTTTCCGTCTTCTTTGAACCTGACATCGTGGTCCTCTTGTGGAGCAAGACTCTCGATGTTGCTTACGTTGGGCACATCAAAAATGAGTTGTATGTGGTAGACTTTTTGGAGTCAACCAACACTCAAGTGACGTGTCTCTTTGGTAAGGCCGACGTGGGGTGGTTGTGGCATCACATCTTATCCCATATCAATATGAGAACTTTTCAAAGTCTCCACAAGGGTGGCCACATCCTCAGACTAAAACAAAAAATTTCCTTTGCCAAAGATCGTGTGTGTAGGGATTGTGTTGAAGGAAAGATGCATGATTCTTTGCATCCAAGTAAGAATATTATTTCATCAAAGAGAATTCTAGAACTTCTCCATGTGGATCTCTTTGGTGCCTTGCCCGAGGCAAGTCTTGGAGGAAAGAAGTATTGCTTGGTGATGGTTGATGACTACTCAAGATACACATGGGTTTATTTCTTCAAGTTGAAGAGTGAGATCCAACAAGCCGTCATGGACTTCTCCAATCAAGTCCAACATCAACGCAATGTGCCCATCATGGCTATTTGGAGTGAAAATGGATCCAAGTTCAAGAACTACACCCTTAATGAGTTCCTTAGTGAAGAGGGTATTCATCATCAATATTTTGCTGTATATACCCCTCAACAAAATGGTGTAGCCGAAAGGAAGAACCGGACTATTGGGGGAATAGGTGAGGGGGAGCCTCACCTACCCCTAATATAAACTGGAACCCACTTAATGGGGCTCAAGACCATTGGTCCGGTTGATAACAAGGAAATCCGGATTATGACGACGATCACTATACAGGAGAAGGTCCGCGTTACCATGTGTGTGACCCGGAAAGGATGTGGGAACCGACCCGTGGCCCAAGCCAGGAGACTCGGGGGGCTCAAGGCCTAGAAAGCAGCCCAAGACCAGATGGCCGTGATCGGATCATGGGGAGAACCGGAACGGGACGACCAGGATCCGGATGTGGCTAGGACTCCGACCACGGGAATAACCCGGATACCTTTGTAACACGGAGGTCTCGTCCACTATATAAGGCAAGACCCTGGGACGTAGAAAGACAAGTTCTAAGCCAACATCAAGGTAGCTCGAGACATCGAGAGCCGGAATCGCCCTTTGCAATCGAGACCTTGTTTTCTGATAGTAAGAAGGCATGAGTAGGTTTTATCCTCTATCAAGGGGCCGAACCTGGGTAAACTCGCGTCTCTCGTTTCCGCCTTAACCCTTTCGAAGTTTCACTCAGTAGCAATGGCTTCGCAATCTAGTTCTCATATGAGGACACTTGCCGTGACAACACCACGACAGTTGGCGCCCACCGTGGGGCCTGCTCGCGGAAGCGTCATCTTTTCGGAAGGAGCCTTACCAGGGATCGAGAAGCTCGTGATAGGCCGGCTCAGGAGGAGCTGGTGTGGAAACTACTACAACCATGACACGTGGGGTCCAGAGTTTTCTTCGGTGGAGTCAGGGTTTCGAGTCCCCTTTGGTGGTATCCACATTTTCGTTGGCTTCGTAGGAGCAACGGACCCAGACCAGCAGTCAGACTTGGTCTCGGAGGAGGCTACGATGATATACTCTGATGGTGAATCTTCAGTTGGAAACAATGATGATCGTGATGAAACGGGTTCCATCCACCAGCTATTTGAAGACATGTTGGGAGGAGACCTTGAGCCAGATCTGCAAAGTCTAATAGAAACAACTCATCATGCAACTGTTTACATGGCTGGACCAACACGACCTACGGAGCCCAGGTATGATGCTAGTGAAAATTTAATTACAGACACTGTTTCAACTTCGAATCCAGTTCCAGGAGGACCAGGAGGTGCAGGAACAACGTCAACGGGCCCAATGGTAGCCCCGGTCGGACCAACAGAACCACGCTCAATAGGACCCGGCCTAACTAGCTCTGGCCGGCTGAGGCAGTGATTGACTTAACAACGCCCCCGTCATATAACCCAAGGCCCGAGTTGATGGCTGACGTGGACTCACTAAATGAAATCTTGGCTACTCCGATTACCCCAGAGAACTTGGTGCAGCGTAACGCAGAGATCGAAAGGCTTCGACAGGAAATAACTCGTGCCCATCGGGAGATCGAGAAAGAGATAAAATGTATAAACAAAGCTCAGTCATAAGTCTTGGAGGAATCAACACGTCTGGAGAGAGAAGGGATCCATCTAAACTTCAGACAGAGGGAGTTAGCTTCGATACAGAACAGGAGCTACCACACCCGTTTGAACAACGAGTTCGGCGCGGGATTGGGACCTACCAACCTTCAGAACTTGTTCGCGTCCCCGGTTGGGACGCCCGGGGCACCTAACCTCGCCCAGACGGTTCATGCTATGAACCCACCAGTTGCTCTAGTTTCGAGTCATCTGGCACATTTCCAGCCACCTATCCAGCTGCATGGTAACCCGAATCCTGTTCCGGTCCCGGAACATCCTCTACAGGAAAGGTTTCATACGCCACCAGGTCATTTTAACAATCCAATGGATAACATTTGGGCAGGAAAACATAGTCTGGCACGGATTCCAGTCAACCCCAATGATCCTATTGGAATTGAAGCTCGGAGGGCAATTGAGATGTTGCAAACAGCAGTGGTTCAGCAGATGAATTACAGTAATCAGGACAGGATACACTCAACTCCTTACAATAGCAGGAATTCCTTGCCAAGAAGTCACCATGGAAATTCACCAGTTCCGGCCGGCTCTAGCAACGCAAACCCGCAGCAACAAAACCCACCCATGCAGACCGTTTCTTATGCACCTGGAGTTATAAATACAGGACATAGAGTTGTGGAACCAGAAAACAGGAATCCGGGTCATGTCCAACCCCGAGCTCAGAATGCAGTCTCTAACCTCGCCCCGACTGGGTCTTGCAGGATTGGTATCCAGTGTCTCGGTCCGGCAATCAAGAACAAGAGAATACCGGCTGATTTTAAAGGACCTCACAGAGTTGTAAACTATGCGCCAGACATGGAGCCGCGGATTGAATAGAAGGTTATGAGATGGCCATGGAGATATTGAAAGTAAGCGACGCAATATGTGCGCGATACTTAAGCGTAATGTTGGAAGGTCCTGCGAAATCCTGGTCGAAGAACTTGCCCACAAATTGAATTAATAGCTGGCAGGAGCTAAAGGACCAGTTCATCAAAAAATTCAGGGAATATGTATGCGACCGACGACTATTACAAATCTGGAAAACTGTGTTCAGAAGGAGGGGGAGTCTGCCCAGCATTGTTCTCGGCGAGTTGCAGAAATTATACATTCACCTGTCGGACTCACCGCCCAGCAAGAAGTCATAGCATTGGAAAGAAATTGTAGGTTTCACCCTCTAAAGCATAAGCTTGGGCGCATCAAGCGATACGTAAGTGATATGAGCGAATTGATGGACGCCATGACCAAGTATGCGGAATCTGACAAAACAAAGGATGCAAACTCGGATGATGAGAAGTCTGCGAAGGGAAAGAAAACTGGGACCAAGGGTAGACAGAACCCGAATCAGAGCAACAACAACCATCAGAACCAGAATAATAACAAGCATAAAAACGGATATGGGACTTCGGATTTGGTGGCAAACACGAATACAGGTTACAGAAACCAACGTCAGGGTAACAATTTCAGAGGAAATCAAAATTTTCGACCAAATAGCTTTGCACAGGCTCAGCAGGCTCTGAAGGGCCCATGTCCTCGACACAGCAAAAACGAAAAGTTAGCAAATCATTCTTGGGAAAACTATTTCATCATGCAGGGTTTTAGACCTAGCGGAAGTAACAACTATGGACCAGGAAACAGTGGAGGAGGCAACCCAGGAAATATGGGAGGTGGACACCCGGGAGCCGACAGTTCTGGACCTGGAAATCATAATCCGGGTCATCATGGCCAGGGTAACCAGGGAACAAACCCGGGTGGTAGTCACCAAGGAGGAAATTCTGGTTTTCAAACAAATCCGAAGCAGTTAAGCTCGGGCCAATATCATGTATTCACTACGAGTTCATGCAGGAGAGAACGCAAGGTGCAGAAACGTGTTGTCAATACAATGGCTCCTGCTGTTCCTAGGTGGCTTAACTGGTCACAACAACCCATAACCTGGAGTCGGGCTGATCATCCTCCACGAGGTGATAATCCAGGAGGAGTGGCTCTGGTTGTGGCCCCAAAAGTTGGAGGATATAAGTTAGACAAAGTATTGATGGATGGAGGAAGCAGTATAAACATACTTTACTACGATACGTTCAAAAGGATGAACCTGCAAGAGAAACAGCTTCAGCCATCATCAATCGTGTTTCATGGGATTGTACCTGGTAAGTATGCACAACCCATCGGAAAAATATTCCTTGAAGTTTCTTTAGGAGTATTTGAAAATTATAGGTCAGAGATGCTAGCATTTGAAGTGGTCAAGTTCAAAAGTTCGTACCATGCTCTGTTCGGACGGCTAGCTTATGCCAAATTTATGGCCAGACCGTGTGATGTTTACCTCAAGCTGAAGATGCCAGGTCCCAATGGAAATATTACTGTCAATGGTGACAGAGACATAGCTTTGGAGTGTGAGGAAGGTGATGCAACATACACAAAGACCGCTTGTGCAGAAGAGGAGTTGAAATTGTATAAACTGCAAGTTGATCCAGAAGACATGACATTGCTCAAAAAGCCATCAGCTGGGTCTAAGTTAAAATTTAAGTCTGCTCAAGACACCAAGTTGGTGGACTTTACCCCCGGTGACTCATCTAAGAAGTTCAGCGTGGGGGCTCACATGACAGAAAAATAGGAAAAGCACGCTCATCAAGTTCCTCCATGAGAATTGGGATATCTTTGCATGGAAACTTTCTGACATGCCAGGTGTCCCAAGGGGACTTGCTGAGCACAGTTTAAATGTGGATCCTCATTTGAAACCTATTCGTCAGTTCCTCCGTCGTTTCAATGATGAAAGAAAGAAAACAATTGGAGAAGAGATTGCCAGGTTACTTGCAGCAGGGTTCATAGTAGAAGTATTCCATCCAAAGTGGTTAGCCAATCCAGTTCTCGTCCTCAAGAAGAATGGAACCTGGAGAATGTGCATAGATTACATAGATTTGAACAAAGCATGTCCTAAAGACCCGTTCGCTTTACCCCGTATTGATCAGATTATAGACTCTACGGCTGGTTGCAAATTGCTATGTTTCCTGGATGCCGACTCAGGTTATCATCAAATCAAAATGAAGAAAGAGGATCAAGAGAAGACCTCATTCATTACTCCTTTTGGAGCATTTTTTTTATACGTCAATGCCCTTCGGTTTAAAAAATGCAGGGCAACTTATCAGAGGTGTATCCAGAATTGCTTGGAAAGTCAGATTGAGCGAAACGTGCATGCTTATGTAGATGACATAGTGGTCAAATCCCAGAAAGGTGACACTTTGAGCTCAGACCTAGAAGAAACGTTTGCCAGTTTACACAAGTACCACATGAAGCTAAATCCAACAAAATGTGTTTTTGGAGTACCAGCTGGGAAGTTACTGGGTTTCATTATTTCAGAGAGAGGTATTGAAGCAAACCCGGAAAAAATTCAGGCCATACATAACCTGAAAAAGCCGGTTTGCCTGAAGGACGTTCAGAAGCTGACAGGCTGCGTTGCTGCCTTGAGCCGGTTTATAAGAAGACTAGGCGAAAAGGCTATACCCTTATACCGGCTGTTGAAGAAAACTGACACCTTTGTGTGGAATCAAGAAGCTGATGAGGCATTGGAGGCCCTAAAAAAACAACTTTCCAACACACCTATATTGGCTGCGCCTGAGAAGAAAGAGCCCATTTTACTATACATAGCGGCAAATAACAGAGCGGTGAGTGCAGTGGTAGTTGTGGAACGTAAGCTGGAAGGTAAAGAAAGCCTTGTTCAACGGCCGGTTTACTATGTGAGCGAGGTCCTGACAGAGTCTAAACAACGTTACCCACATTGGCAGAAGCTGGTTTTTGGAGTATTCATGGCTAGTCGTAAGCTGAAAATTATTTTCAGAAACATCCTATTACCGTGGTTAGTTCAACACCTTTGTCCGATATTATTCAAAACAGAGAAGCATTAGGGAGAGTTGCCAAGTGGGCTATTGAGATGGGGCCGTATCATATCAAATATGAGCCAAGGACTGCAATAACTTCCCAAGCCTTGATCGAGTTCATAAATGACTGGACATAATTACAGGTTCCACCAGATAAACAAGATACTAAATACTGGACTATGCATTTCGATGGGTCTCGACAACTAGAAAGTTCAGGAGCTGGTGTGATGTTAACATCCCCAAGAGGAGATAAGTTTCGCTATGTCTTGCAAATTTCATTCAAATGAACTAATAATGCAGCAGAGTATGAAGCTTTGCTCCATGGGCTTTGGATTGCGGAAGAGATGAGCATAACCCGGATTCGATGTCTGGGTGATTCCGATCTTGTTTCTCAACAAGTTACAGGAACCTGAGACTCTAAAGATCCAGTTATGGCAGCATATAGATGGGCGGTTACCCAGCTGGCTGGACATTTCCAAGGATATCAAGTTGATCATATTGACCGACGTCTCAATGAAGCAGCTGACGCACTGGCTCGTCTAGGTTCCCAGAAAAAGCTAGTTTCACCAAATGTTTTTCTGGATGAAATTCATAGCCCATCAGTTAAAATCCCAACAGAGGAAGACCTAGCAAATCCAGATCCAGAATCAGAATTGGTAGCCGCCCTGCATATAATCCAGAGTGGACTGAACCATACCTGGCATACCTTATGAGAGGCGAGCTCCCGCATAACGAGGTTATCGCTCGCCAGGTTACAAGAAGGTCCAAGTCATATACAATTATCAATGGTGAGTTACACAAGCGAAGTGCGGCTGGAATTTTTCAGAGATGTGTCTCTCCGAAAGAAGGATGTAAAATTTTAAGAGAAGTCCATTCAGGAGATTGCGACCACCATGCAAGTTCTAGATCTTTGGTCAATAAAGCTTTCAGACATGGATTTTTCGGGTTAACTGCAAACGCTGATGCAGAACATATAGTAAGAAAGTGCAAAGGGTGTCAAAGATATGCAAGGCAGGATCACATGCCAGCCAAGGATTTACGCATGATTCCCATCACTTGGCCTTTTGCAGTCTCGAGACTTGACATGGTAGGACCTTTCAAAAGGCCAGCTGATAAAAAGACTCATCTACTGGTGGCAGTTGACAAGTTTACAAAGTGGGTAGAAGCAGAACCAATCAGTAAATGTGACGCGGTTACAACGGTCAAGTTCTTAAAAAAGTTGATTTTCAGATTTGGTTACCCACATAGCATTATAACAGATAATGGGACAAAATTGTCAGAAGGAGCAATGCAGAAGTTTTGCGAACAGAACCATATACGATTAGACCTTGCTTCAGTGGCACATCCACAGTCTAACGGACAAGCAGAGCGGGCTAAACAGGAATTACTCAAAGGTATCAAACCTAGGCTCCAGGTTCCATTAGAGAAAACTGCTGGATGTTGGGTTGAGGAGTTGCCTTCCGTTTTATGGAGTATAAGAACTACCCCAAATAGGTCAACAAGTTACACACCTTTCTTTCTGGTTTATGGAGCAGAGGAGGTTTTGCCAAGTGATATATGTCACGATTCACCATGAGTGGCTGCTTATGTGGAAACCAGAATGGGATAGCTCGTCAAGACTCGCTAGATGCTCTAGAGGAAGCACGTGACCTAGCAGCATCTAGGTCAGCTATATATCAGCACCTTTTTACATATGATTACTTGGGGGCTGATGCTAGAGCACAGTCTATATCTCAAGAATCTGGCATAAGCCAAAATATATTGGTTATACTTGCCTGCCAGTCAGTGGTTACACGCAATTTTATGACCTAGATGTTTAAACCTGGTTGAGTCAATCATGTTTTAACCCGACAAAGCCAGGTTACTATGACCCTGAACTCACCAGAGTTGTACACACTAGAATAAGTCATGCGAAAACCCGGCTAAGCTAGAAAGCAAAGAAAAACCAAGTCAAGAAAAGTTTCACATGCAAATAGAAGATGTTGCAAAAATAAAGAAAACCGGAAACACTTTGCATAACCTCGAAGGGAAACCGGGTTATTACACACCATATTGTAGCATAAGTGCACATGCGCACTTCCAAAAATAGAGCTAGAAATAAAGCAGTTCATCTAGCCTATTACAGACCCATCAGTTCAAATTATTGTTTTTGCAGAAGTTAAATGATTACTCCACAGCAGATTTTCCTTTCAGCCGGGCCGCGTCTTGAGTCGCCGGGTCTTCAGGCTCCGGGTCTTGAGTCTCCGGCTCGGCTGTCACTTGGATGGCCTCTGTCCCTTCAACCTCATCGGCAGGAATGTACTTCCACTCCAACTGAGCGAGAGCATCAATAATGTTCTCCGGTTCATATAAAGGGCGAGGTGGAGCAGAAACGGAAGGAGTGGCAGATTGAGGCGCACCAAATGAAGAGGCTATAGAGAGCCGGCTCTTCTGCGGGGCTTGGCGGACAACAGCCACAACTTGAGGACAAAACGACATCTTACGCTCACCCGACGAGGTATAAACCGGACACAGATCCTTCAGCTTAACCTTTTCAGCAATAGTGCAAGCCTGAAACCGGCACTCCTTCTCGATCCTTGCGAAGTCTTTTCTGTCATACTTGGACATATCCACTTTATATTCTAGGAAGCCCTTCACAAGAAGATCCAGATTCAATTCTGGGTGATAGGCTTTTGCGAGGGACATAACTTTGATGGCTCCGCGACGGCAGGATGTCACTTTGTGCTCTTCTATCCATTGAGGGACTTGAGTCAGCTCCACCAGCATGTCACCAAGCCTCTTAGGAGGATTGTCCCAGTTCCTGACGGCTTTCATACATTCTCCACCTCCAACATACAACTCCTGGATCAAGGTGAACAAGGCCTTCAGTTTCAGGTCAGGAAGTTGGAGGTTATTGCCATGCATTCTGCCTACAGGTTACAAGATTTTTTTTGATCAAAACCAAGCTATTGATAACAAGGCAAAGGAAATACTGAACTGGAAAAGCAATGCATTGGCAAAAGGGGTAGTTAACCGGACAAACTTACCAAACACACTGCAGGTGATATCTCTTAGAAGATCTTTGACCTTGGTGAAGTTGGTCCGAGTCTCCTCCAAGTCATTCTCACCAGTTTATGCTCTGGTTATAAGAGCCTTTTCCTGGTTTTCAAAATCCCGCTGGAGAACAGACCAAGTTTTGGCTACCTCAGTGATTTGATCTTCTAGTTCCTTCTGCCGGGTCCTGGCCTCCTCCGTCTTCTGAGCCTCTTGTGCTAGCAGGCTCTTCAAATTTGAAACCTCCTTTTGCGAGGAGGATTGAAGACTCTGAAAGTTATTGGTTACATGAGAACAAGTTATCATTAATTTTCCATCATAACTTGAAGAACATCCGGTTTATAATAGTGTATTCAAACATATGGATAAGTCCCGAGTTGCTGCAGGCTTGCAACCCGACACTTGGGGGCTACATTATTTCAGGTTCAAACATTGGGTTATAAGTTCTGACTAAGTCCCGGCTAGCTGCAGGCTCGCAACCCGGCACTTGGGGTCTACGCTATTTCAATCTAAGTTCGAGTGGTTAAAAACAAAAGCAGAATAAGTCCCGGTTTGCAATGGAATTATAAACCGGCACTTGGGGGCTACAACTATTCAATTTACAACATTCAATGAAAAATCTCCAAGTATATATTGCAAATATAAACTAGAAGATTGCGGGCTACATGTTATGCATATAAAGGTTACCTCATATTTCTGCTTAAGAAATTCTATAATACCATCGGCGCGGTGCCGGTTCTCAGAAATTTCTTGAGCTAGCGTATCAAAATCTTGGCCTTCAATATTCAAGCTGGCAGGAGCTTTCCTTTCTTCTGGTTTCACTTTCAGATCTTCAGTAACTTTGGAGAGCACTGTGGAAGTCCCAGTAACTTGGGCAGCCCGAGATCCGGTTATGACCATGTCCGGGTCTTGAACAGCCACCTCTTCAACCGGAGGATCATTACCCGGGATATTATCAACCGGGTTCACCACTTCTTCACGTTCTTCAACCATAACGTCCATATGACCCGGCGATGGAGCAGCCGGTTCATCCCCTCCTTCTCCAAGGACTCTCTCCTCAAGGTTTACAGCAGGAGCTACAAATGAGAGAGGGTTTGCTTTTAGTATAGCTTGGGCTCTGCGGTAAAAGGACAACCATAAGTTAGATTGCATGACTAAGATATTAGCAGTAATAAACAGAAGGTGGAAAAGCTAGCTTACCCAGAGTTAATAGAGAACTCACTAGCCCCGCTAAAATGAGATGAATCTAAGTTCGGAAAATATGAATGAAAAGGACGACTCTGCGCGGGCCTTATTTGTCCGGCCAAGGGATGTGAAGCAGTGGGTGAAACTCGAACTTTGGAGACCCGGCGAAGAGGAGTTTTCTCAGGCAAACCTGTTTCTAACTCGCTTGAGCCGGAGCTCCGGGTCATCCTTTTTTTGCTGCCCTCCTCATCATCCTGCGTTTTCTCTGTGTGTGAGGATGGTTTCAAGGGATTTTTTGACAGTCTAAATATAGGCACCTTTGCAACAGCTTGCCGGGTCCTCTTTTGGCCAGCCGGAGACTCCTTCTCAGCCACCAAGTTGGAACCAGTGATGGGAGTAGAGGGGTTGAGATCCGGCATAATCTGACCCAGAGCTTCCTCACCCGGCGCTTCTTCACCAGCCTGTCCCGCGCCTAACCCGGCGTCCTCTTGTTCTGCCGATTCATCCTGCGAGTAATCAGCGTCAACAAATTGATTTTGCAATTGACCGAGGGAGTCAAATTTAGAAACCTCTTCCTCGTCGTCACTCTGCTCCTCTGATTCTTCATCCTCAGGAGGAGAAGGAGGCTCTTCTGTGGTAACCCAGAAGGGGTCCGTGACCTGTGAATCGGACAACGTCAAGGTTAGAGCTTACACAGTTTCAAGGAATGAAAAGTACTTATAAAACAAAAAGTATAGAAACTTATAGGAGGATCCGGGTTAGAAGCGCAAAAGGGCTCCAGGCCAACGTGAAAGAACCTATCTTGTTTTATTCCAACCAGAAGCTTGAGGGAAGTCACCATATCATACTTAGATACTGGAGACTCGGAATAACGCATGGGATCAGCTAAACCAGTGTATTCAAGGAATAGCCGGTTCCTCATGCTCAGATGTTGAATGTGCCAGTCCACCCAAGTTTTGGTTAAGTCTAGACCGGTAAGCCCGTGAACTATCAAGGAAGTTACACGCTTCAAGAGGGGCCGAATTTTTACTCGATCAGAGGGTTTGGCGTAGGAGTTCATGGTGCTAGTATAAACCATACGTTTAGGGCGATAACCCGGAAGCGCCGGTTCACCTTTGGGAGAAGTGTTTTTTATGTAGAAGAAGGATTTTTGCCATAACTTAGGATGACTAGCGAGGGGAATGCCTGGGTAGGCGATGTCTTTCCGCCTCTGAAAGGAGACACCACCACAGTGGATAAGCTCAGCCCCGGCAACTTCTAGGTGTTTATTGCAATAAAAATACTCTAGGAAGAGATCTAAGTTAGGTTCTACTTGGAGGTAATCTTCGACGAGAACTACGAAGTTGCTAACGTTGAGGATAGAGTTTGGTGGAAGATCTTGAAGATGGAGACCATAGTAATTGAGAAGCCGGCAGAAAAAGTGAGAGCCGGGTGGGTGAAACCCATGGAGAATCTGGGCTTCGAAGACAATTACCTCATCCGGGCCTGGTTCAGGCCGGGTCTTGTTCCCTGGAGCCCTCCATTTCAAGTTCTTCGGGAGTAAGCCGGAGTCCTCCATCTCAGTCAACCGTCCTTGAGTCATTTCTGACTTGCACCAGTTAACTTGCATTACAGACCGGCCAGGCTTAGCCACGGCAGAACCGGAGGCGCCTCTGGCCTTCCTCTTTTTTCCGGCTCCTCCAGGTTTGGACGCCAGGCTGTTCTCCTTCACCATGTTCATGGAGAACGCCGGCGATGCTCCGGCTGCGGCGGCGCGAGGGGAGGCGTGGAGCTCTCGAGCTCTTGATCGGAGGAGGAAGATGAAGTGGAGGCTCGGGGGGACGAATGAGCCCTAGGGACCGTACGGTGGACTATTTATAGGCGGAGGCCTAAACCCTAGGGTTAGGTGGTAATTTTGCATAAAGGACCCTCAAGATTAACCTTTTTACGAGAAAAACGTAAGCAAATCAGATCTACGGGAGAAGATTTTATCTGAGAAAATGCAGTAATTGCGTGGAGAAAAATCCGGGTTAAATTAAGATTTTTTCTGGTTCCAAAGATCTGGGAGATGAAGACGCATGAGTTATCTTTTCAAGAAACGGAAAGATATGATCTTGGAGATAAAGAGCTCAGCCCGTGAAATCCGGATTGGATATTTCTTTGAAGGTTATCTTATAAAGGAAAATGATTCTTTGCCTGGCTTGCGTTCCAAGAAGTTTAACGTGAACATCGTAAGTATCGACTTAAGTGTTCACGTTAACCTGGGGGCTAATGTTGGGGGAATAGGTGAGGGGGAGCCTCACCTACACCTCATATAAACCGGAACCCACTTAATAGGGCTCAAGACCATTGGTCCGGTTTATAACAAGGAAATCCGGATTATGACGACGGTCACTATACAGGAGAAGGTCCGGGTTACCATGTGTGTGACCCGAAAATGATGTGGGAACCGGCCCGTGTCCCAAGCCAGGAGACTCGGGGGCTCAAGGCCTAGAAAGCGGCCCAAGACCGGACGGCCGTGATCGGATCATGGGGAGAACCGGAACGAGACGACCAGGAACCGGACGTGGCTAGGACTCCGACCACGGGAATAACCCGGATACCTCTGTAACCCGGAGGTCTCGTCCACTATATAAGGCGAGGCCCTGGGACGTAGAAAGACAAGTTCTAAGTCAACATCAAGGTAGCTCGAGACATCGAGAGCCGGAATCGCCCTTTGCAATCGAGACCTTGTTTTCTGATAGTAAGAAGGCGGGAGTAGGTTTTACCCTCTATCGAGGGGCCGAACCTGGGTAAACTTGCATCTCTCGTTTCCGCCTGAACCCTTTCGAAGTTTCACTCAGTAGCAATGGCCTCGCAATCTAGTTCTCATATGAGGACACTTTCCGTGACAACACCACGACACGGACCCTCATGGATATGGCTAGGTCCATGTCGGCGGAGTACAAGTCTCCTCAATATCTTTGGGCCGAAGCCATCTCTACGGCGTGTCACTCATCTAACCGACTCTACATTCGCAAAGTCTTAATGAAGACTCCATATGAGATTCTCACCGGCAACAAAACAAATATCTCCTACTTCCGTGTCTTTGATTGTAAGTGTTTCTATTTGGTAAAATGAGTTTGTTTGTCTAAATTCCAATCGAAAACTCTTGAGGGTACATTTGTTGGTTATAGTATCGAATCCCACACTTATAGAGTCTTTGACAAGACCTCACGGATTGTCATTGAATCTAGTAGTGTGGTGTTCGAAGAAAATGATGGCTCCCAAGTGGCGCAATTTCATGTTTCTGAGGTAGATGTTGAAATGCCTCAAGAATCCATAGGATGAATGGGTGTGGGATTTTTTCGCCCATTGAGGGACACCTTGTGGCGCATCGAGAAGAACTATGCTCTACTCAAGTTGAGCCCTCGTCTACATTAGAAGAATATGCCAATGAAGCAAGTGGTGCACCAACCCGAGAACAAGTTCAAGACCGCCTCCCCTATTGTTGATCAAGGTGGTATGCAAGAACCAAGTTCTCCTATCATTCAATCTAGCCAAGATCAAGGCCAAGATCAACCATCTTCATCTCATGTTGAAGCAAGCCAAAATGATGATCAAGGACAACATTACGGTCAAGATGGGGACCCAAATGATCAATATGATCAAGTGATCCCTGCTCGCAATAATGAGGCGATCGAAGCCCGTTGTCAAGCAAGGATTGCTAGAGCTTTAAAGAACATTAAATTTTTAGATGACAACGTATTTGGTTATCTTAGAGGCAATATAACCACAAGAGATAAATTGGCAAGCTTTAGTGAGCATCAAGCTCACATATCCATGGTGGCACCAAATAAAGTGTTTGAGGCTCTTGAGGATTCGGATTGGGTGGAGCTATGCATGAAGACCTTAATAAATTTGAGCACAACAAAGTTTGGAAGCTAGTTGAGAAGCCCAAAGATTTCCATAATGTTATTGGCACCAAGTGGATATTCAAGAACAAGCAAGATGAGCATGGCATTGTCATAAGGAGCAAGGCAAGATTGGTGGCTCAAGGCTACACTCAAGTGGAAGGCATTGACTTTGATGAAACCTATGCTCATGTGGCTCTCCTTGAGTCAATCCATATCCTCCTTCCATATGCATCTTCGCATAACTTTAAATTGCCGAAAATGGATGTCAAAAGCGCTTTTCTAAATGGTCCATTGAAAGAGTTGGTATAGGTTAAGCAACCACCGGGGTTTGAGGACCCCAACTTCCCTAACCATGTATACAAGCTCGATAAGACGCTCTATGGAGTTAAACAAGCACCATGTGCATGGTATGAACACCTTAGAGAGTTGTTGTAAGACAGTGGGTATGAAGTTGGGCAAATCGATCCCACCCTTTTCACAAAGAGGGTTAAGAGGGAGCTTTTCATATGGCAACTATACGTGGACGATATTATCCTTGGCTCAACTAATCAAGCTTTAATTGATGAATTTTCAAAGCTTATGACTGACAGGTTCGATATATGTATGATGGGAGAGCTGAAATTCTTCCTTAGCTTTGAGATCAAGCAATTGGCTCGTGGGACTTTCATTTCTCAAGCAAAGTATACCCAAGACATGCTCAAGAGGTTCAACTTCCAAGATGCCAAAGGTGTTACACGCAATAGCAAAACAACGATGAAATTAAGCAAGATCGAACCAACGGGGACACGGGATTTACAATGTATGGCTTATTCCGTGCGGCGGCTTACAAGAGGTATATAAAGGCGGTCCTGACCTAACTAGGTCGGTAACAGGTAATCCAACTCCGACTCGGTAACAACTCGTTGCGCCTCCGGCTCCACTCGTCAGAAGTTCGGCCTTATCAGTATATACGAATATGAATTTGGATCACCATAAAATAACAAAAGGCAAGGTATATCCAATGCAAACCAAATGGCATCTCAAGCACAGTATGGATGGTAAAGATGTGCACCAAAAGTTGTATCGTGCTATAATTAGTTCTTTTCTTTATCTTTGTGCTTCAAGACCCGATATTGTGTTGATGTAGGAGTGTGTGCATGGTATCAAGCGGCTCCTAAGGAATGCCGCTTGATGGTAGTCCATAGGATCTTTCAATATTTGGTTCATACCTCAAGGTATGCGTTGTGGTACCCAAAGGGGGCACATTTCTCTCTATGTGGGTACACGGACTCAGATTGGGCTGGTGATCAAGATGATAGGAAATCGACTTCGGGGGCTTGCCAATTCCTTGGTAGGTCCTTGGTGAGTTGGTCTTCTAAGAAGCAAAATTGTATATCTCTCTCCACCGCCAAAGCCGAGTATGTGGCAGTAACTAGTGCTTGCACTCAGTTGTTATGGATGAGGCAAACCCTTAAAAAATATGGTGTTCATTGTGACAAAGTGCCCCTTCTATGTGACAATGAGAGTGCCATCAAGATTGCCTACAACCCGGTACAACACACAAGAACGAATCATATTGATATTCGTCATCACTTCATTAGAGATCATGTTGCTTGTGGTGATATTGCACTAGCCTATGTGCCCACCAAGGATCAACTTGCTGACATATTGACGAAGCCCCTTGATGATTCAAGATTTATGTTCTTGAGGAATGAGCTAAATATAATCGATTCTAGGAGCTTGACTTGCGGATTTTGCATACACACCTATAGTTGACTATGTGTTTGGGTTTAGGAGTAGGCATGGACATAGGGGTGAGTGTTGTCCTAACACATTGGGCTCTCCCTCCCCCCATTATGTCCAAAGTAAAAAAATCATTTATATCTATCTTTCTGTAATGTTGAATTGTGAGCTAAAATGTTGAGATTTGTCAATGAACCCAAGATACATCTTCGTGGTGGCATACCATACTCTCTTACATGGTAGCCTAGGCCACCAACCAATTCTCTTTGAAGAGTTAGTTTTATTTGGATCTTATTATGTTTTTCTTGTTTTCTTTGATTTTTTTCCTCTTGTTTTCTTTTTGTGGGAAACACTTGACAAATGGCCTTTATCATTAGCTTCTTGCATATGTCAAGTGGATACCACCCTATCAGTTACTCTCTCTAAATCCCAAGCATTTCCTCTCTCTCAAAACTGCTCATCTAGCCACACATATATATTCCCACTTTCATTATCCCTGTTTTCTGGAGGCAGTGGGCCGGAGACTCTGGTCTGTCAAGGGCGGATATTCTGGTCTGGCAAAGGTTCCGGAGTAAAAGGGCCGGAGACTCCGGCATGCGACAGTTCCGAAAAATACAAAGGGGATCGGTGTGAAAGGCAACTTTCAGTTTCCACTTCTCCATCCCGACCCCCATCTCTCTCCCTATCGCCGACCCCTTCAGGAAACTCGTCGGAGAAGCCTTGCCTCCTACGGATCTACTGGACTAGCACCCCCTCTCCTCTTCTCAATCGTTGGGGACCTTCACCCCCTTCGTTTGGAGCTTCATCCATGGATCGAAAAGGTTTAAATCTCACCACCTCCTCTCTAGTCTTGATCTAGATGAATGTGGAATAGATACCTGATTTCCTATGGATGATCTTGTTGTTGCTGGTTTAGACTCTACATAGGACCTTGTTGTACTCTTTAGTTGTTGAATTTTGTGCCAAAACCTGGATTCTATGTGGTCAGGTAGAGTAGACCGGAGACTCCAGTCCTCCACGCCAGAGACTCCGGCCCCTGTCCCCGGAGACTCCGGTGTAGATGCAGCATTTGACCTTCATATTACTACAAGTGTCTATTTATTCCACTTTGAGACATATATGCTTATCCCCCCGCTGTTTCTACTGCTCTACTTTCACAGGGAACAAGACCCCAGAGACTCCGGTATAGATGCAGGATTTGACCTTTATATTACTACAAGTGTCTATCTATTCCACTTTGGGACATATATGCTTATCCCCTACTGTTTCTACTAATCTACTTTCACAGGGAACAAGAGGTTCAAGTCCGTGGTTTCCAATCCCAACAAGGAACCCCGCAAGCACAAGAGGAAGGGATATCACCTCCATTTTGATGAAGAACAAGAGTACTATGTTCTCGAGTTTGTCCGAAAGCAAAAGGAGAAGGATGCCAAGCGTGCAGCTACTCAGCAAGCAAAGTTTGTGGAGGCTTAGAATGAAAGGGCTGCTATGTTTGATGGTCTTGACACTCTCAGTGTGCTGTCCAAGGAGGAGTTTTGTGAGATGAGGAAGAAGAGGTTGTTTGATTTGCCTTGTAACTATAAGGATCCTCTCTATCTGAGGCATGAGATGAAGCCGATTCAAATTGAAATCTATGACAAGATCAGCAAGCGCAAGCCAGTATGCCCTCAGCAGGTTTTGATCATTGAGCATCTTGAGCGCAAGGAGTATTTTTCTGAGGCTCTTTGGGTTGCTAGGAAGATGGGTCTAGGACCACTGATGGTCTGTCAGCAGAGCTATGATGTTCCCATGGTGCATCGATTCTTTGCCACAGTGGTGTTTGATACTGATGATCTATGGTTGTTCCAGTGGATGACTGGGCCTTCCAAGCTCTCCTTCAACTTTAAAGAGTTTGGAGCCTTGCTTGGGTATGAGTTTGTAGGTGCTGAGGTTGAGGCAGGTAGGAGGATGCATCAGGTTGGTGTGGATCCCAACAATGGCAAGTTGGCTGTCACGACCCCGGACCCAGGGGTATACATACTGTTATACGCTCCTAGTCATGGACCCACAAGGGCTTCGGGGTTACCAGCCCCGGCCGCAACAAACAATAGCAGGTAGACCAGATTCATCGGCACGCAGGGCGGATAACATCGGTACTACTACTCCCTGTGTCCATGCTAGTCATAACCAAGTATGCATATAAAAGGGTCCACGAGCCGTATGAAATTGAAGGAATGGGACAAAAGCTATAAAGAGATGCTATGTGTCCAGGAAGTGCAACAAGAATCGAGGGTTACTAGGGTTATCAAGCCCCAGGCCGAATCACATCGGCATGCATGCTCGGAAATGGATCATCGGCTCCACAACCCCTCGACTGCGACAACTACGCAGGCATAGCCAAAACTGTATAACAATGAGCTCGAACCCAACAACCGATCAAAGCAACACTCTAGATATAGAAGTTGTGTTAAACAGGTATTACTAGAGTAAAGCTTTACAACAAGAGGTCACATGACCCAACATTACATCATACAACGGAAAGCAAAGTATGTTGCTGATCAACAAGAGACAAAAAGGCCTAAGAGGCCACAACTTAAGGCGACGTCCCAGCCCATAGATTCTAGGCTGCTACCTGGGAACCCCAAACTACTCGTCGATGTCCACGTTGGAATCACCACTGATGTGAGAACTTCACCTGAACCAAAATTAAGCAAACCTGAGTATGGGAGGTACTCAACAAGACTTAGTTAACATATTATATATCTTCTATCTTCAGAAAGGGTTTTATGAAGTCTAATTTGCGTAAAGCAATCTTTATTTTCCAAGTCAAGGAAGAATAGCACGTCTCATAGAGTATTTTCAAAATAGATGAGGAAACTAGTCAACTACTTTAATCATCATCTTTTCATCCACCAACACCATTTCCCAGCATCTCACATGCTACAAGGATCACCCCTCTCTGCATCTCCGAGAAGGCACCCTGCATCCATTATTAACAAGTTTTAGCCGTTCCCTTCAGGTTATCTATGATCACAGAATCCGTTACCAAGTCGTCCGTAACCGTGGAAATGTCTTCTCGAGGAGATTTATCCTTGCAGGGGGTACACTTTACCCACACGTACCATCTGACTCTTAACGCCACATGTACGCTCGTCCATGGAGCGCGGCAGAGGGTGGCTGGCCACGACCTTTACCTTGCTTGACCCTATCCACGAGTCAACCCAAACAGGGCCACCCCGTCAACAGGGAGTTGGCCACCTCCTGATGGCACCTGTTCTGTGAGTCGGGATCAAGATCCGTGTACGTCCATCACTTGTCCCGGTCACGCCCTAAGTTTTCTCCAAATCATTTTCTGACTCACACGCAGATGGAAATCTCAAACTACGTGACTCATGGATGTGGCCAAACAAGTTAGTTAGTCGAGTGCAGTCTGTTAGGCCCCGCGTGTGGTTGCACGCTCAGTCTTGGCTTCGAAGGCGAGAACTCGCTCCTAGGGGCATGAATAGGACAAAACGCCACAACCCATTGTGGCCTCACATCCACGCCAGTATTAGTCAAGTTATCAAAGGTAATTCAAATCACAACAACCTGACATACTAGATTCACGCATTGACCAGATTCATCAGCCGGATGAATCAAGTCACAACTAGGTAAGACTCACAGGCTTTAGCGAAGCGCGCACAAACAAACCTATAACTGCTAGGAGCAGTGTATCAGGATATTTAGGCGATGCAACAAGTACAGGAGAACTATATCTAAGACCATAAATACTTTGAACCGCATGCAATATACGAGGTTCAAAACACTTCGAAAACCATATATGAGCAGATAAGAGGTTATGCTTGCCTTGCTTCAAGAAAACCAGATAAAGGCATCAAGAATAAGTGCTTGACTTGTTGGTTAAGAGCAAGTATTCGTCAATGGCATTGCTGGCCTTCTCTTCGAAGTCGCATTCTACCGAGGGGGGAACAACACCGAAAAGCAGAACAACAACCAACACATGGCATCGATGCAATGCGCAGTATGTATGCATGAGCAATTTAATGCAGTGAAATAAATCCCTAAACATGTTCAATGGGTTGCTAGGGTTCGTATGGCAATTATGCACTTTTACTGAAATTATCCCGAAATAGACCCCGCAGGGGCACTTTGGGAAATTCTAGAAGTGTGTACAATTTTAATTGCTCAAATGGGTTTGAAAACATCATAAATGAGTTGCATTTGTCATTTTGAGCATTTTGGTATATAACTTGTAATTTTCCGATTTTATTGAATAAAAACTTATTTTCTCCATTTTAAATGAATTAAACAATACTAAAACAACGGTCAAAAATCAACTTTGTCAAACATGTATGAAAATGACATATTTGGATTGGAAATAATTTTCTAAACAATTTGATACCTTACTTTTATTTTTATGATTAACAGAATAAAAGTTATTCATTTTCTAATTTTAATTATATTTCTGTAATTATAAAAGGGGTGGGGCCCACATGTCAGTTTTTATTTTTCAAAAATAAAAGAAAAAATACGTGGCAAGATGACGTCAGCGAGTGATGTCACCCGACCCTGTTGTTCACAGATGAATCCCCAATCCGTCGATTTCGCGCGCGTTTTGGAAATCAAATTATACCACAAGGAAGAGGAGCTCATGGTGAGTCTAGGGGTGGCGGCGGAAGGACCAAATGGTCAACGGAGCTTCGCTGCCGGCGAGCATCTGCGGCGGCGCTAACACCGCGGCCACCTCGTAGCCGGCGGCTGTCACCCTGGTAGCTCTCTAGGATCTCTAGACTGGCCCCACATATCAACACTAGTCTTTCCTGCGCACTTTGTCCTCACTCATGCGCACCCGGGAAGGACTTCCCGGTCGGTCACCCATCCTCAAATTTCTCCATGCCAAGCACGCTTAACACTGGAGTTCTTTGAAGATGAGCTTCCGGAAAAGAAGTTGCAACTTGTTGATATGAGTATCCTATTAATTCTATTGAGCACTGCGCTAGGATCTCACGTCCTTCCCCCTTAGAAGACCGACGCCCTCGTCGGTCAACCTACAGTCCAGGAACTTTCCCTCTTGGCACTCGTTTGTGCGCCCAGTGTTGGCACATGTCCCACATGTCCACCCACTGACCCACACACGCCCGTGTAACCGCGAGGGTCGGCTCTGATACCAAATGTAGGCGATACAGAGGGGGAGAGCGAAGGAGGAGGGTACCCCATGGGCTCGGGAGCTCACCGTGAGTGTGATGGGGTGTACGAGGAGGCGTGGTGCGACCGTTATCATCGCCAACGTCTGGAAATCGACGACGGCCGTGGCGGGGAGCGGCAACAAAATTGGGAGCCTCCAGGGCCTCCCGTCTTGCACGCGAGCTCGACGAGCAAGAGGGAGTCGTGGCGGAGACGGTGGGATTCTCAACTGTGCACGGTGACGGCCGGAGAGACGACAGCGAGCGGCGGTTCATCGGGTTAGGGTTAGATTCTGCAGGGGGAGAGACAGAGAGAGGAGCGCGGGGTGATGGTGCAGATCGTGCACTCGTTGGGAGACCCCAAGAGGAGGGTGTGATGAGCACAACAGTAGGAAATTCCCCTTAGTTAAGAACCAAGGTTATCAATCCAGTAGGAGTAAGAGGACCTTCGGAAGGTTGATGCCACTAACGGTGGTGCTGGCGCTTCACCGATGTCAGCAACAACGTGGAACCTGCACACAACACAACCAAAATACTTTGTCCCAACGGTACAATTAGGTTCTCAATCTCACCGGTGTTGCTGAAAACAAAGATTAGACGTATAGTGTGGAAAATGGTGTATGCTTGCAGTAAGTAAAGAAAACAGGAAATAGTAGTGGTTTGTTTAACAGTGTAGAAAAATGGACCGGGGTTCATAGGTTCACTAGTGGTGTCTCTCCATAAAAGATAGCATGCTGGGTGAACAAATTACAACTGGGCAATTGACAAATAGAGGTTGCACCGTAGTGCACATTATAACATGATGACTACTATGCTATTTAGTGCGGACATTAAAACAATATACATAGACCGAAATCCATCTGCATCTATGACTAATAATCCACCCTCAGTTTATCATCCGAACCCTCTTAGGTATTAAGTTGCAAGCAACAGATAACTGCATTAAACAATGTGTGTAATGTAAGCAATGATTATGTACGCGGGCACTCTCACCGCTGTTTTCTCCCTAATGGCAACAACACATCCCCCTTCACGTTTCTGTCACTCGAGCAAGGCGAAGAGGAGGCATGAACCCACTATCAAGCATAAATACTCCCTCTTGGAGTCACTAGCAACTACTTGGCCAGAGCAACCACTAGCAACGGAAAGCATGCAAGATCACAAATAACATATGAAATAAAGACTATAATCAACTTGGCATAAGTTCAATATTCATCGGATCCTAGCAAACACAGCATATAGAATTACATAAGATCAATCTCGATCATGATAGGCAGCTCACGAGATCTAAACATGGAGGCATATGAGGAGAAGACAACCATCTAGCTAAGCTACGAACCCGTAGTCCAAGGATGAACTACTCACGCATCACTCCAGAGGCAGGCATGGTGATGTACAAGCCCCCGGTGATGATTTCCTCTCCGACAGGGTGCCGGAAATAGCTTCAGAACCCCCCTGATCTAGGGTTGACGGTGACGGCGGCTGCGGAACTTTTCGGGGATTTTTTATCAGGTCTTTAGGGTTTTCCATCCGGGGGGATTAAATAGGCGAACGGGCAAAGGCGGTGGAGCTCCAGGGGCCCCACACCCATAGCTGGCGTGGCCAGGGGGCCGCGCCACCCTATGGAGTGGCCCCTTGGTGCCCGTCTTCGACTCTCCTTCGGTCTTCTAGATGCTTCCGGAGAAAATAGGCACTTCGGGCTTTGCGGGGTCCAATTCCGAGAATGTTTCCATAACAACTTTTCTGAAACCAAAAAGAGCAGAAAACAGGGAACTGGCACTTGGCATCTTGTTAATAGGTTAGTCCTGGAAAACGTATAAAAATGCTATAAATAAGGGAGAAAACAAGTAGCAATTGACATAATATGATCATGGAGCATCAGAAATTATAGATACGTTGGAGACGTATCCAGCATCCCCAAGCTTAGTTCCTACTCGTCCTCGAATAGGTAAACGATAAAACACAACAATTTCTGAGGTGACATGCTACTAAAATAAACTTGATAAATCTAATGTAAAAGCATATACATGCTGAGATCATAGAACTTCAAACACAAACATGATAAATAGAACTTTAATAATAAAGCATAGTAATTACTTTGCATCACGAAGAGTATCTCAAAGAAAGGATCATGAATAATAATGCAAAGAAAGGTAAACGTTTGTTTCAAGTATAGAGAAAGCATGACAATGTGATATTTCTCTACTCCTTAAGAGTGGGGCAAAACATAAATGCCAGGACACCTTCAAAGTTCACGAGGAACACTAGAGCAAATAATTTAAGAACAAATAATATCACATCATGAAGTAATTATTGATGTTTATGGGACAAATGCACATAGAACTCAGAAAGAATGGCACAAATGCTCTCTCAATTGTGCATAAAGTTAGAAGATGGAGACTCAACATAAAAGTAAAAGAAAGGCCCTTCGTAGAGGGAAGCATGGATCATTCATGTGCTAGACCTTTTATTTTATTAAACAGAGGTATTAAAAGTTTTACACTCCTCCCATCCATCTTTCACAAACCATGGCTAACTGAATCCTCAGGTGCCTGCCAACAATCACATACCGTGGAGGAGTGTCTATATTTTGGGAGATGTATGCTAATGTGAACGAATGGTAAACAGAAAATACAGTACATCACAAGCCAACTGGATTCACAAGAGCGGCTCCCATGTGAAGGAAGCATCTGGGTAGAAGGTCATCCCTCTTTCTCTTTTGTTTACACAATTATGCTTTGACTGATAAATCAGGGGCAAAAATAGTGAAGAGAATTTGTTTGTATTAATTTGGGGCTGGGCACCCCGCTGCCAGCTCTTCTATCATTTGGATAAGCGGATGAAGCCACTAGTCCATGGTGTGAAATCCAATCAACAAGTGAGATAAATATTCTCTATTGACGTCCTCATATGCAAAAACAGGAACATAAAGCATGAGTAATTTTGAAAGTTTTAAAGATAACACATCAGCAATTTACTTGGAGTGGCAATGAAATACAACATGTAGGTAGGTATGGTGGACACAATGGGATTTTTTTTAGTTTAAGGGAGTTGGATGCACGAGTAGAGCTCATACTCAGTACAGGTGGAGGCTAGCAAAAGACTGGGAGCGCCAAATCAAGAGAGCATAAGAGCCATCATCATGCATAGAGACATAAGCATCATTAATTAAAACATCAGAAGTATCACAAGTTCAAAAACTAAGTGGTCATGGAGGCTATTCGTGACTGGTTAATAGTCATAAACATGGTGTGAGCATGGACCAAGTCAACCAAATAAAACATTCGAAAGAGAATACCATATATTGATGCTTTACTATGACAAGAACAACTCATGAATCTTTCAAGACATATTAAACACTCTCAGCTATTTGAGGCTATTCATGCTAGTCAATAACCACAAGGATTTAAAACTAAAATAACATTTAGCATGGCATGAAAAAGTTCTAGCCACGGTCTATACAAGTTTCTACTAGCACTGTTATAAATTCTACTTCAAGCAGTAGTTTTCTTCTCCAAACAAGCACCATACAAAACATGTTTAAAAAAATACTCTTTATGATACAGCAAGCAAGCATGAGAGTACTGACATAATACTACTAAAACTAACAGCTCTAATAAGAGATGCATGCAAAACATGAGCTATATAAATGCAGCAACCAGACAAGATTAAGAATACAAAGTATTCTCATGAAAACGCGGAGCATGTCACTTTCCAATAAAGAATGTTGGGGTCCAACCAATTTCATTGAAAAAAGTAAAAACAAACTGAAAGCAAAAACAAACTGAAAACAAAAAATAAAAGACGCTCCAAGTAAAGCACATAAGATGTGACCGAATAAAAATATAGTTTCACTAGAAGTGACCCGATAATTTGTTGATGAAGAAGGGGATGCCTTTGGCATCCCCAAGCTTAGATGCTTGATTCTTCTTGGAATTTGCTGGGATGTACCACTGGGGCATCCCCAAGCTTAAGCTTTTCACTCTTCTTGATCACATCATATCATCCTCTTCTCTTTTTTTTGAAACATTTTCTACTGCAGGGGAGTCCCCCACAGCCCTTTATTGCCAATCAAAGAGTGTTACAGTTATGTACAAATATACATTAAGGAAATAGACTAAGGCAATCTATCCCCAGCTAACACTAGCTAGCTAAGTGAGGGTCTTAATCCATGATGATAAATCCGCAGCCAAAGAAGCACTCAACCTATGCTTAAGCATAAGGAGATCTAACAAGAAGCCAACTTTCCATCCCATAAAGGAGTGTCTTTCCGATTTGACAATAACTCCATTCCTTTGCTTCCAGATGTTCCAATAGGCAAGAATCACTATCTCAGTGAAACAAGGTCCTTTGAAAGCCTTTTTTGCAAAGGAGAGATTATGCAAGACTGTGTTATCACTCCAGATGATTTGAAAGTAACTCCAAATCCGTGAGCTAAACACACATTGGAAGAACAAATGAATCCAGTCCTCATGACAATGGTTACAGCAAAGAACACAGTAATCAGTCCCCTCAATCTTCTAGCAAAAAAGAACTCCATTCATCCTCTTCTCTTGACCCTTGAAAACATCCTTCACACCAAACTTCTCACAGTCTTCATTACCAACGTTAGTGCAATCGAAATAATAAATTCACATGGTTTAGTTTCAACACATGTCTAACAATAAAAAACACATTAGCTACTATCACAACTTCTTTTAAAACTCTTTTTCTCAAAAGAACACCAAAAGAAAGAGATTAAGATGCAAATGCAATAAATGGCAGAAATCTGTCAAAACAGAACATCAGGTAAAGATTGATTTTTTTAAAAATCTTCTGTTTCTCAAATAAAAAAGTGGTAAACTAAGAAAAGTCGCGTATATAACTCAGGATTACACACACAAAAATTCAGTTCAGTTTAAGTTTTCTGTGATTTTATACGTAATTAACAGTGGACAGCAGAAATCTGTTTCCTGCGCAGAAATCCGAAATATAGTCTCAACTTTCCACTAGAGGCTATACTTGGCTCAACAAAAACACAAAATAAAATATACAGAAGGGTTTCTAAGGAAATATACAACACCCAGGTGCAAAGCACACCAAATAAAACAAAGAAAAACAGGCTGAAAACAGAGAAATAAAATGGGTTGTCTCCCGGTAGCGCTTTTCTTTAACGCCTTTCAGCTAGGCATAAAAAGAAACTCAAGTATCTTCAGGTGAAGAAGCATCAACATTATAATTTGCTCTAATAATAGAGTCAAAAGGTAGCTTCATCTTCTTTCTAGGAAAGTGTTCCAAACCTTTCTTGAGGGGGAAATGATATTTAATACTCCCCTCTTTCATATCAATAATAGCACCAACAGTTCTAAGAAAAGGTCTTCCCAAAATAATAGGACAAGAAGCATTGACTTCAATGTTCATAACAACAAAATCAACAGGGAAACGGTTATTGTTAACCATAATAAGAACATCATCAATTCTACCAAAAGGTTTCTTATTAGCATTATCAGCAAGATGAACAACCAAATAACAATGTTCCAACGGTGGTAAATCAAGCATATCATAAAGCTTTTGAGGCATAACAGAGATACTAGCACCAAGATCACACAAAGCATTGCAATCAAAATAATTTACTTTATCTTAATGATAGGCTCCCAACCATTATCTAATATCCTAGGGATAGATGTTTCAAGTTTCATCTTTTCTTCCCTAACTTTCACGAGAGCATTGGTAATATGTTTAGTAAAGGCCATATTCATTGCACTAGCATTGGGACTTCTAGCAAGATTTTGTAGAAACATAATAACTTCAGAGATATTGCAATCATAAAAATCAAAATTATTAGCAACAAAAGTAAGGGGACCACTATCTCCCACATCTCTAAAAATTTCAGCACTTTTATTCGAAACAATTTCAGCAATTTGAGGCAATTTAGCATGTTTCACCGAGGGGGTGGAGACTTTGTTAATACCGACTACTTTACCATTGATAGTAGGAGGTTTACTAGCACTTGGAGCTTCAGTTTTACTAGTGGTGGTAATAGTGTAAACTCTAGCAATATTATTCTTTTTAGCCAATTCATCTTCTCTTTCCCACCTAGCACGTAATTCAGCCATCAACCTGACATTATCATCAATTCGAACTTGAATGGCATTCAAAGTTTTACTTTGTTTAACATCTTGTGGTAAAACCTTCAGTTTTAGAAAATCAACATCAATAGCCAGGCTATCTACTTTAGAGGCAAGAACATCTATTTTACCAAGCTTTTCCTCAACAGATTTATTAAAAGCAGTTTGTGTGCTAATAAATTCTCTAAGCATGTTTTCAAGATCAGAGGTAGATATTTTATTACTATTGTAGGAATTGCAATAAGAATTACCATAACCATTATTAGGAGTATAGGGCTTATAATTGTTTCCACCAAAATTATTTCTATAAGCATTGTTGTTAAAATTATTATTTCTAATAAAGTTCACATCAACATGCTCTTCTTGAGCAACCAAAGAGGCTAAAGGAACATTATTAGCATCAACTTGAGCTTTACCATTAACAGGCATAGACAAAATAGCATCAAGCCTTTCACTCAAAGAGGAGGTTTCCTCAACAGAATTTACCTTCTTAACTTGTGGAGCTCTATCACTGTGCCACTATGAATAATTTATCATTATATAATCAAGAAGCTTTGTTGCATTTCCCGAAGTGATGGACATAAAGGTACCTCCAGCAACTGAATCCAATAGGTTCCTTGAGGAGAAATTCAGTCATGCATAAAAAGTTTGTATAATCATCCAAGTAGTCAGTCAATGAGTGGGACAATTATTCACCATAGTTTTCATTCTTTCCCAAGCTTTAGCAACATGTTCATTATCAAATTGTTTAAAATTCATTATGTCACTTCTCAGGGATATAGTCTTAGCAGGAGGATAATATTTTCCAACGAAAGCATCTTTACATTTAGTCCATGAAACAATACTATTTCTAGGCAAAGATCGCAACCATTCTTTAGCTCTTCCTCTCAAAGAGAAAGGAAATAATTTCAGTTTAATAATATCTCCATCTACATCTTTATATTTTTGCATCTCACATAGTTCAACAAAATTATTAAGGTGGACAACAACATCATCAGTACTAATACCAGAAAATTGCTCTTTCATAACAAGATTTAATAAAGCAGGTTTAATCTCATAGAAAGCAGCAGTAGGAGCAGGTGGAGCAATAGGTGTACAAATAAAATCATTGTTGTTTGTTCTAGTGAAGTCACGCAACTTAGTATTATCAGAGGAACTCATTTTAGCAGAATAACAGCAAGCAAGTAAATAACAGCTATGAAGTAAACTATTTTTTTTGTTTTTAATATAGAAAAGAAAAATAAGACAAAAATAAAAACAAGACAATAAACAAAATAAAGAGATTCCGAGTGAGAGACTCCCCTTGCCAGAAGACTTCTTCCTCCCCGGCAACGGCGCCAGAAAAGCCTTGATGGTCCAGATTGTGCACTAGTTGGGAGACCCCAAGAGGAGGGTGTGATGAGCGCAGCAGTAGGAAATTCCCCTTAGTTAAGAACCAAGGTTATCAATCCAGTAGGAGGAAGAGGACCTTCGGAAGGTTGATGCCACTGACGGTAGTGCTGGCGCTTCACCGGTGTTAGCAACAACGTGGAACCTGCACACAACACAACCAAAATACTTTGTCCCAACAGTACAGTGAGGTTGTCAATCTCACCGGTCTTGCTGAAAAAAAAGATTAGACGTATAGTGTGGAAAATGGTGTATGCTTGCAGTAAGTAAACAAAACAGCAAATATCAGTGGTTTGTTTAATAGTGTAGGAAAATGGACTGGGGTTCATAGGTTCACTAGTGGTGTCTCTCCATAAAAGATAGCATGCTGGGTGAACAAATTACAGTTGGGCAACTGACAAATAGAGGTTGCACCGTAGTGCTAATTATAACATGATGACTACTATGATATTTAGTGCGGGCATTACAACAATATACATAGACCAAAATCCATCTACATCTATGACTAATAATCCACCCTCAGGTTATCATCCGAACCCCCTTAGGTATTAAGTTGCAAGCAACAGATAACTGCATTAAACAATGTGTGTAATGTAAGCAATGATTATGCACGCAGGCACTCTCACCGATGTTTTCTCCCTAATGGCAATAGCACATCCTCCCCTTCACGTTTCTGTCACTTGAGCAAGGCGAAGAGGAGGCATGAACCCACTATCAAGCACAAATAATCCCTCTTGGAGTCACTAGCAACTACTTGGCCAGAGCAACCACTAGCAACGGAAAGCATGCAAGATCACAAATAACATATGCAATAAAGACTATAATCAACTTGCATAAGTTCAATATTCATCGGATCCCAGCAAACCCAGCATATAGAATTACATAAGATCAATCTCGATCATGATAGGCAGCTCACGAGATCTAAACATGGAGGCATATGAGGAGAAGACAACCATCTAGCTAAGCTACGAACCCGTAGTCCAAGGATGAACTACTCGCGCATCACTCCGGAGGCATGCATGGTGATGTAGAAGCCTTCGGTGATGATTTCCTCTCAGGCAGGGTGCCGGAAACAGCTACAGAACCCCCTGATCTAGGGTTGACAGTGATGGCGGCTTTGGAATTTTTCGGGGAGTTTTTATCAGGTCTTTAGGGTTTTCCATCCCGGGGGATTAAATAGGAGAAAGGGCAAAGACGTTGGAGCTCCAGGGGCCCCACACCCATAGCTGGCGCGGCCAGGGGGCCGTGCCACCCTATGGTCCCATGGTGCCCGTCTTCGACTCTCCTTCGGTCCTCTGGATGCTTCCGGTGAAAATAGGCACTTCGGGCTTTGTGGGGTCCAATTCCGAGAATGTTTCCAGAACAACTTTTCTGAAACCAAAAACAGCAGAAAACAAGGAACTGACACTTGGCATCTTGTTCATAGGTTAGTCCCAAAAATTGTATAAAAATGCTATAAATAAGGGAGAAAAAAGTAGCAATTGACATAATATGATCATGGAGCATCAGAAATTATAGATATGTTGGAGACGTATCACGGGGCGAGTGGGAGCGGCGGGAGGCGAGATGCAGACGCCTCCTCGCGTCTTATCTGCGCTGGGGAGTGAAGCAGGAGGTGGCACGGACACTTCGATGCTGCCTCTCGTCCTTCTGGCCGGAGGAGAAGAAGAAAGGGGGAAAATAAAATATTTTCCCCATAACCCCCTAGGAAAACTGGAAACTACAAAAATCTCCTTCCCTATTTTAAAACAGGACAAAAAACACTGTTTTGAGGGCCTTTTTGCAAACAGAAATTTTTGCAAAAATGATTTTTGGAAACCTTGTAAAATTTCCAACCTCACCATGTTTTTATTTGGTGAAATTGAAATATTTTTGAGTTCAAAATTTTGAAAACCACATTAAGTAGTATTTGTGGAATTTTCTCAATTTCCATTTAAATTCAAAATTTAATTTTTTTCAATTTTGTTTCATGCATGAATGAGATGAACACAACACCACAACCCTATTTTAGCAAACGAGGGATGTTACATTGGCCCCTCTCTATAGTGTCAATGGAGTCCCTGGACAGGCTAGTGGACTCAAGAGGGTCTACAATATTCTCCTCCATATGTCCAAAGAGAACATTGTTCCATGAGAAGGGAATCTTGATGAGATACGAGGTGGGTTGTTCAACCTCATGTACCATGCCCATCAGACTTTCCTTACTGGCCTAGACTGTGAGAGAAGGGAAGTTGATATTCTGGACTTCATATTCTCTGAGATGCATTTTGCTATTATGGAGAAGAATACTCTAGTATATGCTCCATATGTGTTGAAGCTTATCTTGACCAAGGTTCAAGATTTGGACCCTAGGTGCTTCACTCAACACAAGTTCAAGAAGCTTCAGGTTCTCGCTCATGATGATGCTCCTACTCACACACAATTTGCTTCTACTGAGGATGAGGATCTCACTCCTCGTTCTAGGAGGAAGAATGCCATGCCCTCCTCTTCTTTAGGTGTTGACCATCTCTCTCCTCCCACCAAGGAAAAGGTGAAACATCTCAACTGGTTCTAGAGGACATTGCTTTGCATGCAGTCGATTATCCACAAGGAGAACCATGATCTTTATGTCCAGAACAATAACATCATCCATAACCAGGATATTCTATTCAAGAAGATGGAGGAACTTTAAGGAAAGAAGAAGGCTGCTAGTGTTGAGGGTGAGAGTTCTTAAGACAGTGACAAGTCTGACTCGACCATTTCATACAACAAGTGGAACTGCGAAGCTGTCAACTGGGCTGCCTTCAGTGACATTACCTCTCAGCCTTCCACCTCCAATGTGGTCAAAGGGAAGCAAGCTGCTGATGATGAGGAAGACTCTGAGTTTGATGGGGATGAGGAGTACCAGGAGGATGATGACTCCGAGTGATCTATGATATCCGTAGCATCGCTCTTCTCTCCTTTTTGGTGTCTTGATTCCAAAGGGGGAGAAGTTTCTCTAGTAGGCCTCGAGGATTTGCAGGGTCGGGCACAAGCATTCGCTTTTACCATTTCTGTAGAGCTTGTGTTCTTTTTATTTGTGTGTTTATGTTGAACCATTTGTTATTTTTGTCGTGTTTGTTGAACTATGTTACTTTATGGTATTGTGTGTGAGACATGGTATTATCATCTTTGGTTGAAGATCACTATTCTATAGTGCTATGCTATCCTTGCTATATTCTCATTCGATATGCAAAAGGTATGATCTCCACCATCTATTAAAATTGTCTCGTGGCTATCATGTTGGTGCTTATATCTAGTTGCTTTGCTCCTAGAAGTGGTGCTTTCTAATTTTAGGGCTTACATTTAGGGGGAGCCTTTGTTTCCCTTATAACATGATATTATGTGTTTCTATGCTTTATCTTTGCAAATCCTAGTGTTGTCATCTAACACCAAAAGGGGGATATTGAAAGAACATTTTGTGTTCTCCCTATTTTGTTTTGAGTGTTAGATAACAACACTGGTGATCACCTAACCGTGTGCCGAGTGATACAGGTGGTTAGGTTATACCAACATGAAAGCATAGCTAACAATTTGCAAAAGAAGAGCAATTCCTATGTCTTTCTAGAGTTTCCAAGTTGGAGACTCTGGTCTCCTGACCAGAGACTCCGGTCTCCCTGGACCGGGTTGTTTCCCCGGAAACTTCGGCCCTCTCTCTCTAGAGAAAGATTGATCCTTGGCGAATCTCGTAGAGGCCCTGTCCGGAGTCTCCCCGGTGACTCCGACCCCCTGATGATGTTTTTGGTGAATCTAACATATGCCTGGTCAGGAGTGTTCCCAGAGTCTCCCCGGAGACTCCAGCCTTCTATTTTTATTCGAAGAAAAAAGTTAAATAAGCCCACACCGGAGGCACCCCGGAGTCTCCCTGGAGACTTGCAAGTTTTCGGCCTAGGCCGGAGACTCTGGGGTAAGTGACCCTGCAACGGCTAGATTTGGAGAGGGGTATAAATATCCCCTCACTTTATTCCCCAAAGGGTCAGCTCGTCCAGCATTCAAGTCCCCATTATTGGAGCTCACCAAAAGCTAGATTTCTCCTAGTCCCTCAACCCAAACTCGTTGATATTCGGAGGATTGAAGTAGAAGGCCCCGATCTACATCTTCACCAAGCCGTTCTTCATTTCCCCCTCATTCACTAGAGGGAATTGAGTCTAGGGTTTCTTTGTGGAAAACCTAGACTCCATGTTACTCGCTTGTTGTTTGTATCAGATTGTTGGTATTCTTGGGAGCCCCCAATTCAGTTGTGGGTGTTTGCCTCAAGCTCATTGTAAAGGCACCGATTTCTGCCTCGAAGGGAATCAATAGTGGAAGGTAAACTTGGCCTTTGTGGTGAAGTTCATCGGAGAATAGGGTGAGGCCTTTGTGGCGTTGAGTAGGCCTTCGTGGCAAAAATCACACCCCTCCAACGAGACCTACTCTCCTCAAAGGGAGGAACTTGGGGATACATCATTGTCTCCGCGTGCTTCCACCATCGGTTCCTTATATCTTTTACCTTTACTTTGTGTTTGTATCTTGCGTAGTGTTGCTCTTGTCCTATAGGTAAATTCACCGTAGTTGTATATCTTGAGAAATTACCTTTGTGTCAAGACTAAATCGAAAAAGGATTAAAATTTTGAATTAGCACCTATTAATCCCTCCCCCCTCTAGGTGCCCATACTACCCGTTCTGGGCTTGATAAATAGTGCCAGAAAACCATCCTGCCCTGGAGCCTTAGGCGGACCCATATGGAAAAGTGTCATCCCGGTTTCTTCATTCGTGTATGGCTTAATCAAGTCAAGGTTCATCTTAGCCGTAAATTTGGTTGGAATGGAATCTAGGACTGTATCCACAGAAGGGAAAGTTTCGGCAGTAAAAAGGTTCTCATATAAATTATAGACCATACCTCGAATCTCCCCTTGCACTTCACACTTAGAGCCATCCTCTCGCAGCAGCATATTGGTCTTATTTGTGTGTTGCCTTGCAAATGCTTGTGGTCACCTTCACGCAGCCACTCCACACGTGACCTTTGTCGGGCCATAATTTCCTCGCGCTAAAAAAGTTCGCATAGCTTGTGCTCCACCTTCTGTTCTTTCTCCACACTCGTGTCTAAGATCATCTGTCCCTGAATATAGTGTAGTTGGCCCTCGAGCTTCCATATCTTTTGGTGTGTAGAGCCAAAAGTAGCTCCACTCTAGTCCTTAAGTGACATAGCCACACGGATCAGGTTGGATCATGTTGCTTGCAAGGAGCCAGTCCCCACACCTCCATCCGTCTAGGACTTCTCAAACACCCCTTTATAATTCGGGGCACGCGGCCACATCGCCTCAAACTTGAACCCATGTTGAACTTCCTGCTACCCAAAGTTCAATGCACCGCTTCCCAGGGATATAAGAATGGCGTAGTGATCAGATGAGGTAGTTATCAAATTCTCCACCGTATTGTCCTCGAACAGCCGGGAGAAGGCACCATTTTCCACAGCTCGAGCAAGGCGCACTTTCACATGCAAATCAGCGTCTTGTCGATTATTCCAAGTGAATTTGGGTCACTCAAAAAACCCATATCCATCAACTCACAATCCCGAAGACAATCACGAAAAGCGTTGATCTATGTTTAGGTCTTATCACGAGGTTCCATATGCTCATCTTGGCTAAGGCCTCCTTAAAATCTCGACAACATAACCACGGCCCGTCCCACTAAGCACGCATAAAGCAAAGAAAATCCTAGAACTCATTTTGCATTTATCGGCGAGGTTCTCCATACATAGAATGTTGCACACCACTTAGTTCCCCCATCCGCTGAAGCATGGACATCAATGCGTCGACTATTACAAGCTTTGAGAGAAACTGAGACAGACGGCAACCAGAAAAGGGCCAAACCACTGCTTAAACTCTCCCTACTAACAACCAAACAACCAGAGTATCCTAGAGACTACATGAAATTTCTAGCTCTGGAATCCTTCATCTTCGTTGCTGAAAGGAAGAGAAGGGTGGGACAATGAATCTTCACTAGCCAGTGAAGCTCGCCAACCGTCTCATTTGTCCCGAGAACGTGACAGTTCCAACATAAAATGATCATTGCGTGTGGCAGGGCTGCTCCGCAGCTCCTGCCTGATCCGCCGATCTAGGGGTATCACTCTTCTCCAGCTTCTTATTATAGTCATTGCTCATCTCACCTGACTGCACCTCAATGTCATTCCGATCGCCGATCCCTTTGTGGACAACTATTGCCAGCGGGTTAGCAGGCTCCACCACCCCTTCAGGTGTTGCCTTCACACGATAACAAGGCTGAGACTTCCGCTTCTGGCCTGCAAGCACACTCCCATCTTCGTGAGCAGGACCTTTATCTTTGCCCGACTTCTTGCCGCCCTTGTTATGTTTACCACTCGCACGGGCCATGGTATTCTTCACCATAGAGGAGACCTCACTCACATCATCAGGTTTGTACTGTTGTCCCATTGCTCCTCCCCTACTAGCAGATTGGGCCGGTTTCTCATGAAACGGCTGGGAAGGGGACCGGCCCTGGTCAGCTGAAACTGAACCACTAGACGACCGAGCTCCCCAGCCTTTCTTCTTTCTCTCATCCGGGGCGCACAACCAATCATCTGAATATGGAAGTTTCCCCTCCGTATCCCTTTCCCCCGGGTTCTTACATTTGAGAGAAGAATGTGCGATGATTCCACATGAGAAACAATAGTGAGGTAGATTCTCATTCTGAACCTCAAACCATCCAGTCATGTTCCTACGCTTGGAGTAAACTGTGACTTCCTGCATAAACGGTTTGTCGAGGTTTACCTCCAC
The DNA here is from genome assembly GCA_028641055.1 of Alopecurus myosuroides. Taxonomy (NCBI): domain Eukaryota; kingdom Viridiplantae; phylum Streptophyta; class Magnoliopsida; order Poales; family Poaceae; genus Alopecurus; species Alopecurus myosuroides. The sequence continues at coordinate 90,736,558 of CM054063.1, read as the reverse complement.
TCGAGCACGTATATAGCTGCCCCAACATCTTCTAGCTGAATCGCAGTCCACTATCGAGACACTTCCTTCACTGCCAAATGGATCCGGGAATCGTTGTTCCCCCACCTCTTGTGCATATACCCAAAGGGTAGATTCATGATCCTAACCCAGAGCTTCAACTTGTTAAAAACCATGTCACAGGGTCATTGATCTGCGTTGAAATCCTGCAGAACCGCATGCTTACCGCCAACCCAGTGAGGGCCATCCATGACACGGTCCTTATCATCCTTGGAGCCAAACTCGGCCACAAAGGTGTTGTCACCAGCAGGATTTAGGATCAGACCACGCGGATTGCCCCACGTCGGCCTCAGTGCCGAGGCGATGGTACTGATGTGCAGCGTGAACTAGGACAGAACCTTGCCGACAACCGTCCATGGCGAGTGAACCAGGAAGTCATCAACCCCATCATCTAGCACCACCGTTGCCGCCTCCGCGGCGGTTAACCGGAGATGCACCATCATCTCTAAGAAAACCTTGGATCCAACCGCCTCCTCCTTCACCGAAAGCGATTTTTCGCTCCCCAAGGATCCACCAGCCGCCATCGCGGCGGCCGATCCCACCACCTTGCTCCTGCCGATCATCTCAACCAAGCCCGTCATCGCTCACCTTCTCCAAACCACGCAACAGACCAAGGGCGGGATGCAATCTACGAGAGCCCCTGAGTCGCCCCGAGTCCGCGCGAAGTTGTTGGAGAGATGTATTGGGGCACGATTAGAGGAAACTGAGAGCACCAAAGAGAGGATCGCGCTCGCGAGCTTATCTCAAAGCTTCGATTCCCATTCTAGCTAGATGCAATCGCCAGCCCTAGGAGAGAGAAACAAGACAGAGGGGAAAAACGGACGTCCACCCACACCGTTGGAGTGTGTACGTCGTCGTCAACATTTGTGAGCGCATGCGTTGTACTGCGTTTCAAAAAAAAATGTTTTATAGTGTCGATGTTCACATCTATCCGCGAGCCGCGAAGATATTTGTCCTGAAAATGCAAAAGCTCTTCCACACAAGTTCGACTTCTCCACTGATGTTGCTCCTGGAATGTAGCAACAAAATTCGCACGTTCATGGTGGTACGTGGACACATAACATCGGACACGTACCCCGGTGCGTGATGGCACTCTCGTGGATACGTACAAGAAAACAGCTGGAAGCAACCTGCTTGTACGCGACTAAGCGCTGAAAGACGAACCGCCTAGTCGTAAAAATACCACAGGCAGTAGTGCAAATACGACATTGTATTTTTCTAGTCCACCGCTCACGTACACGCCGTTTATCTACTCTATATAAACCGCGCACTGCCATGCCATTTCGATCACATCACCTCGTAGCAAGCTAGTGAACCGCCATGGCGAACTCAGCGATGGCGGTGTTCACGTTCATGGCTCTCGGGCTAGCAGCAGCACTCCTCTCTGCCGTTGGCCCCGCAGCCGCGCAGAACTGCGGCTGCCAGCCGGGCTTCTGCTGCAGTCAGTACGGCTACTGCGGCACCAGCTTGGACTACTGCGGTACAGGATGCAGATCCGGACCATGCATCGGAGGCGGAGGCGGAGGCGGAGGCGGAGGTGTCGGTGTGGCCGGCATCGTCACCGATGCTTTCTTCAACGGAATCAAGTCCCAGTCCAGCGGCGGTTGCGCAGGCCAGCGCTTCTACACCCGCCAGGCGTTTCTGAACGCCCTCGGTTCCTACCCCGGCTTCGCGTCAGGAAGCTCCGACGCCGCCAAACGCGAGATCGCCGCTTTCTTCGCCCATGTCACGCACGAGACCGGACGTAAGTCGAGTTCTCATCCTTACTACAAACTGGAACACATCCATTGCATCTATAACGTATTATATGTTGATACATACAGACTTCTGCTACATCGAGGAGATCAACGGTGCGAGCAACAACTACTGCGACACGTCCTACCCGGAGTGGCCGTGCTACCCGGGGGCGAAGTACTACGGGCGCGGGCCGCTCCAGATCTCGTACAACTACAATTACGGGGCGGCAGGGAAGAGCATCGGCTTCGACGGGCTGAGGAGCCCGCAGACGGTGGCGCAGGACCGCGTGGTGGCGTTCAAGACGGCGCTGTGGTTCTGGATGAGTAACGTGCATGGAGTGTTGCCGCAGGGGTTCGGCGCCACGACCAGGGCCATCAACGGCGCCGTGGAGTGCGACGGCAAGAACCCCGACCAGATGAACGCGCGGGTAGGCTACTACCGGGACTACTGCCGCCAATTGGGTGTCGACCCTGGGGGCAACCTCACTTGCTAGACACGCTCGACGGTGCATGCATGGCTCTGGAGGAAGACACCTATTTCCTGAGTCTTATCTACGAAACCGAATAAACTCATGGTACTGAGAAATGTTATGTTTATGATACTATATCTGAATAATGGAATACCAAAAAGGGGTCGTTTGGCTCCTCATTTCATTTCAGTTGGTGCAAGTGAAATGAAATGACAATAAGATGTCATTTGATTTGGAAAAAAATGATAATTCCTATTCAACAATGTGTGTTTGGCAGCCACCTGAAATCTTCAAATGAAATGATTCTATGTACTCCCTCCGATCCATATTAATAGGTCCTGAATTGGATGTATCTAGCAATAAAACATGTCTAAATACATCCACTTCAGCACCTATTAATATGGATCGGAGGGAGTACATGTTTGGCCTGCTATATTTACAGGAAGTCACAAATCAGTCTCAGATTTGACATATATGATCAAAACAAGAATTCCCCAGAAATAATGACCTATTCTCATACCAGGTAAAAACAAAGACTGTATTAGTGTTCTGCAAGACAAAGATTGTATACGTTTGACATTCGCAAATAAAATAAAAAAATAGACTATATACGTTTGATCTAAGTTGATAGACGCAACTCATTCTAAAAAGAATAAAATTAAAAAAAAAATCAAAGAACACCGCTCCTTTTCCCTTTTTTTAAGCGTCCACGCTCTCAGATTGTACCGTTACTAGATGTAAATATCAAACGTCGCTTCAGGATTTTGCAGATTAACTTGGATTTGGCACGCTTTTTTGGCATGATAAGTTCTCACAATGACATCAATGTGTCGCAGCGTGCCACTGTGTTCACGAAACTTGTTAAAGGTCATGCTCCACCAGTGAACAATGTTGTCAATGACCACGGATACAACAAATGGTACTACCTAGCGGATAATATCTATGCAAGACGGTCAACATTTATGAAGACAATCGTCAATCCTCTAGGCAACAAGAAATCTCGATTTACATCGATACAAGAGAGCACAAGAAAGGATAACGAGCGTGCATATGTTTGCCATTGTGCAGTATCCTGCTCTCACTTGGTCGGCCGAGCAGATGTCAGAGGTCATGAATGCATGTGTTGATCATGGACAACATGATCATTGAGGATGAGCGTGCAAATCCAATGCATGATCATCTTCTGTTTGAGTCTCAGAATCCCCTCGCCAATATGGATCACAATATGCCAGCGGATTGGACTGATTACATCGCCATGCATTTGGAGATCCGAGATGGACCTACTCATGATCAACTCCAAGATGATTTAGTGGAGCATTTGTGGGTTCACAGAGACTTGGTGGCGGCATAATTCACTTCCCATTTATTTTTAATTGTATGAATATTTTTATTTTTATTTTTAGCCATCCATGAACTATATATATGTATCGTTCGCGTCTGAATGCTTTCCAAAATCGTATCAAATCTTGTGGTTTGTTTGATCTGGGGTTTAGTGGGCCTGCTTACACTTGGACTAATCGTCGTTTTGCCTCTAAACCTCTCTTTCAAAGACTGGATCGTTGTCTTGCTAATCGTGATTGGTGTGTCTCTTTTCCGGTTACTAATGTGTATAACCTTCCGCTCATGCATTGCTTCAGTGATCATGCTCCCATTCTCTGCTCTACGGAAGGTCAGTTTAAGAAATCTAAAAGAAATTTTAAATTTGAAAACTGGTGGATTAAAGAAAACGACTTCTCTGATTTTGCTAAATCTTGTTGGGACACCTCAAAAAACAAAGCTTTTCACAATAGAACTTCTCATCTTGCTTCGAAACTCAGAATATGGTGCAGGAAAAAGAAGCCGATTAACGAAGAGTTGATTGAGGTTCAGCAGAAGATTGCAGACATCCAAGGCCTTCCTTTGCAGCAGCAAGACCTCCAAGAGGAAGCCAGACTAATGGCTAGGTATGAACTTCTAACCTCTAATTTGAATGATTTCTACAGGCAAAGAGCAAAGAAGCATTGGATCAAAGATGGAGACAAGAACACGTCTTTCTTCCACCGTGCTGTCGCTAAGAGGAGGAAAAGAAACACCATCGTTTCCATCAAGGACGAGCAGAACATTCTTCAACACATGCCTGACAAGATTGCTGATACTTTCACTTCTTATTTCAGAAGCATTTTCTGCTCTTCAGGATTGGGTTCCTCTTATTCGATTTTTGCTGACAGTCCCCTTCCTGATGATGATCCTACTTACTCCATTCCTGATAAAGCTGAGCTATTAGCTACTTTGAAGGATATGAAGAGGAATGCCTCCCCTGGTCCCGACGGTTTCAATGTGGAGTTTTATCTTGCCACCTGGGATTGGATTTCTGATGATGTTACTTCTTTGGTTAGGAGTTTTTTTCAGTCTGCTTCTCTCCCTGCCCACCTTAATGACACTCACATAGCTCTCATTCCTAAGAAGCTCGTCCCTCTTGTCCCAGCTGATTATCGTCCCATCAGCCTCTGCAATGTTATCTACAAACTCATTTCCAAATGCCTGGCTAATAGACTCCAGCCCTTGCTTCCTAACTTCATTCTTCCTGATCAGCAAGCTTTCATCAAAGGGCGTAGAATTAGTGACAATATTATCATTGCGCAGGAGATCACTCACTCTTTTCAGTTGTCCTCTTGGAACCAGTAGGCCTTTCTGTTAAAAATTGATCTTGCCAAGGCCTTCGATAGGTTAGAATGGAGTTTCATCCTTGCCTCTCTCTCACGTAAAGGGCTGCATGGTCATTTCATCAAGCTTATCAGTGCATGCATTTCCAGCCCTTCTTTTGCTGTGGTCCTCAATGGTCAGCCTACTCCCACTTTTGTCGCTTCCAGAGGCATCAGACAGGGCTGTCCCCTTTCTCCAACTCTGTTTGTTTTGGCTATCAACGAATTATCTATTGCTCTTCAGGATGCTCTGCAGGATCAGCAGCTTTCGGGTGTCAGGTTGGGGCCCACCTGCCCTCCCATTCATTCTTTACTCTTTGCTGATGACCTGATTATATGTGGGCGGGCTGACGCTTCTGAAGCTGTCAAAATCAAGCATATTCTTCACTCTTTCTGTCAGGCGTCTGGACAAATCCCCAACTGGAACAAATCTGGAATCATTTTCAGTAAATCGGTGTCTTCTCAAATCTCCAATCAAATTAAGCTTATCTTCCCTGTTAGTATCATGGACACAAACTTTCAGCATCTTGGGCACCCTCTCATCCTTCCTGCGAAAAATAGATCAGAGGCTTATAGCTTTGTCATTCAGAAGTTCAAAAATAAGTTAAATACTTACAAGGCTAATTCTCTCTCACATGCGGGTAGATTGGAACTTATTAACTCTGTCTTTGCCTCCATTCCTGTTTATTATATGTCTAACATTATTTTCTCCAAGAAATTCATTGCGAAGATTACAGGCATCATCAGGACCTTTTGGTGGCAAGGCATTTCTTCAGATCAAACAAAAAAACCTATTTGTCTTCTTCCTTGGAATAAAATCACTATCCCTAAAAAGGAAGGGGGTCTGGGTATTAGGAACCTTAGGGCAGTCAACCAAAGTCTCATCCTTTCTGCTGCTTGGAGAATTGCTGATCAACCTCACAGCTACATCTACAATGTGCTCAAGTCTAAATACTTTGCTGATACTTCTATATGGAGACCAAATCTCAATATCCCTAAATCTGCTGTCTGGTCTTCTGTTCTTAAAATAATGCCTCTGTTAAAAGCCAACTCCTTTTACCAGCTCTCTGCAGGGAATATTTCCATCTGGAGCTCGCCATGGTGTCAGGCCTGGGAGAATGTGTACGATGACCTCATTATTCAACAGCAGCCTTTTGTCTACCCGGCCATGGTGAATCAGCTTTGGAAGCCAGGATTAAAGGTTTGGGACGATCAGGTAGTCACCTCGCTATTCTCAAATCCCACTGCTCAAATTATTCTGGACACTCCTATTTTGCATTCAGATGACAGTGACTTTCTTTGCTGGAGGCCAGCTCCCTCGGGTAAGTGTTCATCAAAATCTGCTTATAATACTGCCCTCTCAAATTTGCATCCTGTCTCTGCTAATGCCTCTTCAGGTCTGGACCCTACCTCCCTCCAGATTCTTGACCAGGTCTGGAAGTCTAAAGACATGATTCCAAGAATTAAAACTTTTGCCTGGAGACTCATTAGGAATGCGGTTCCTACTGGTGCTAAGCTTGCTTGGAGATCTAGGCATATTGATGGTCTGTGTTGCAGGTGTGGCCTAGAGGAGGACGACAATCACTTATTTTTCACCTGTCATTTCGCTAAGGCTGCTTGGTTTTTGCCTCCTTGGTATCTCAGATCAGATGTTCTTGCAGGAAACCATGCTTCTATAGGGAGTATCATAAGTGCCATTTTATCCTGCGGGCATCCTTTTGCCTCATTAACTAATGTTATGACATTTTTGTGGTGCTTGTGGAAATCCAGGAATGACTCTTTATTTGCCAGGAAAGACGGGTCTCCTCTTCAGGTTGCAATGGTCATGAAAGCGATGATTGCTGATTTCAGAGTCCAATGCCCCTCAAGACATTTGCTTCCTCAAGTCTCCAGAACGCCTTCGGCTCCATTGATCTCCGAGAATTCGTTTGTATTCCTTGATGCTGCCTGGAAGCCATCTCAAGACCTTGACTCTTCCACTGCTGGGCTAGGCATCTACATCTGCTGGAAGCAACCTCTTTGCACAACTGATATCTTTGTGCAGGCCTGCTCTGCATCTGTGGTTTCTCCTATTGGTGCTGAAGCTGACAGCTTGCTCCTGTCTGTTAAAATCATCTCGGCTCTTGGCATTTCGCCTGTGCAGATATTCTCGGACAACAGTACGTTGGTGTCGGCAGTCCAGTCCTCATCCACCAATCTTCATTCGACTCCCTGGGGCATCCGGAAGCAGGTTGCAGAGATCATGGAAAACCTTCGTAATACCTCATTCTCAGCTCACCATGCTTACAGGGAATTCAACAAAATAGCTCACAACTGTGCTCAACAGGCCTTTCGATCAGCTGGATCGAGGCCCATCAGTTCTTGCAGGAACCCAGCTCATGACAGTGCCTTCTGTCCTGTGATCTCAGTGATTGATTCCTTGAGATCGCTTGGCAATGTAATCATCGCTGTTAACTGTCTCTGAGCAGTTTTGGCACTTCGGTGCCACCTCTTGTACAAAAAAAAAAAAAAAACTATAACATAACTATTTTTAAAGACTCCAAAATACTGAAATTGCACAAAATATTGTTTTGTGTGTTTTGAATGGGGGCGGCGAGTGGGGAAGCCCCCCCCCCTTACCCCAATGGCGTTGTGTCGTCCGGATATTCCCAAAGACTCGTCCCGGCGTCGATCCGGACGCCTATTGGGGCAGCGAGTGGAGATGCTCTTAGTCAGCTGCGGCCGGGAAAAAAATACATGCAGCTTATGAGCTACAGAGCAGATGCGTGCAAGTCAACACACAAAAAAAATTGCAGCGGACTCCATTTTTTTAGTTGCGGCTGGCCGAGACAGATAAATTGAGACACTTAATATGACTGCTCGTAGAAGGGCAAATCAAGTTGTTAAGGGCATTAATTTATTTATTTGAGCCAGCTTCAACTAATTAGCTCAAAAGATGGGGTCAGCTGCAATAGAAGTTTGTTTTATGTGTTTTGTGCAACTTTGTCGCCAAAGGTTGGTGTTAGGTGCAATTTTCTCGCGATGGGAGGGGAAGGAGAGGAGGACGGCTTTTTCATAGAAGCTGAAGCCGAGTCTAGGGAAGAGGGATGTGTCTCACGAGGAGGCTCCTGGTGGAGACGGGAAGCTCCAGGGGCTATAGGGTTCGCCCCTCCACGCCTTCTCGCGCTGGGTCCAAGTTGCGCCGGCGGAAGGGACGCTGGAGCCGTGCGCTTCTCGCGGTGCTCTCGGAGGAGCGTGTCAGAGACTTCCGAAGATGGAGATCTGGAGGGAACCCTTTCTATGGAACCACGCGGGGTGGTGTCCATGGGCTCCCTCATCGAAGCTGCGTTGGGCGACTCTCCGGTGCCCAGGAGGCTGGGCGTGATGCGCGTGATACACACGTTCGTTGGGAGACCCCAGGAGGAAGGTATGAAGAGCACAGTAGCAAATTTCCCTCAGAAAGAACCAATGTTCAATCGACCAGTAGGAGGAAGAAGTAACTTCAGAAGGTGAAGCAACTGAGATGACACGGCGCACTACCGGTTCAGAAGCAATGTGGAACCTGCACAACACAATCAAATCACTTTGCCCCAACGAAGCAGTGAGATTCTCAATCTCAGCGGTTTTGCTGAACACAAAGAGATTAAACGTATGGTGTAGGAAAACAGTAGTAACAGTATGAGAGCAGTATGAAAACAGTAGGTGTTTATCAGTATGAGGAAAAAGGACCGGGGTCCATAGTTCACTAGTGGTGTCTCTCCGTGAAAGATAAATAACATGTGTGGTGAACAAATTACAGCTGGGCAATTGACAAAAATGAAAGCTGCACCGTAGTGCATATTCAAGACAAAAAGATTACTATATGATTCATGCGGGCATTACAACAAGATACATAGACCGTTATCCAACTGCATTTATGATTAAAAATCCATCCTTCGAATATCATCCGAACAAACGTTGGGTATTAAGTTGCAAGCAACAGATAATTGCAGTAAGCAAAGTGTGTAATGTAAACAATAACATCATCCTTAGACAAAGCATTGTTGTTTTCTGCCTAATAGCAACACCACATCCTCCATCCGTCACGTTTCTGTCACTCGAGCACAGATGAAAAGGAGGCATGAACCCACTATCGAGCATAAATACTCCCTCTTGGAGTTACTAGCATCTACTTGGCCAGAGCATCTACTAATAACGGAGAGCATGCAAGATCATAAATAACATGAGCATGAAGATAACATGATAGATTGATAATCAGAAGACATAGCATTCAACATTCATCAGATCCTAGCAAACACAACATGTAGCATTACATAAAGATGATCTTGATCATGATAGGCAACTCACAAGATCTAAACATGAGGTACAAAGTGGAGAGAACAACCATCTAGCTACTGCTATGGACCAGTAGTCCATGGATGAACTACTCACGCATCACTTTGGAGGAAGGCATGGTGGTGTAGACCCCTCCAGTGATGATTTCCCCCTGCGGCAAGGTGACGGGGAGAGCTCCAGAATCCTCCCGATCTCGGGATGATGGTGACGGTGGCCTCGGGTGTTTCTCGGGTAAAAGTGGTATCCCCTAGGGTTTTTTGTCTCGGGGGAATTAAATAGGCGAAAGGGCAGAGGCGGTGGAGGCCTGGGGGCCCCACACCACCCCCCGGCGCGGCCAAGGGGGGTGCACCGCCCTAAGGTGTGGGCCCCCTGAGGCCCCCCTCCGGATATCTTCGGGACTCCGTGGAACCTTCGGGAATTCTAGGACTTCCGGGCTTCGAATTTTCCAATTGCGAGAATATTTCCAGAACAACTTTTCTGAAACTAAAAACAGCAGAAAACAGGGAACTAGTTCCGTGGCATCTTGTCAATAGGTTAGTCCGGAAAATCGATAAAAATAACATAAAGTGTATAGCGAACATGTGGGAAACAATAACAAAACAACATGGAACATCAGAAATTAAGGATGCGTTTATGACGTATTAGTGCGCTACAGCGACGCATGGGGCGGCGCTGGCGGTCACGGCTTCAAGCACTGCGGGGGCGCGGATGGCGCAGTTCTCGGTGCTGGACTTTCCTTGGCTGTGTGCGGAGCGGAGTTCGGGCGTCCCTTCCGTGGGGTGCGGCAGCGTGGCGGAGGTTGTGCTGGTCGGGGAGATGGCGGTGTGTGTTTCGGCGTGGGGCCTGGGTGGTACGCCGTCTTTGCCTCCCTGGCCGGCGGCGGTCAGCGCGCTAGGGTTCGGGGAGAAGGGTGCTCCAGCTGGGCCGTGGTCTAGCGGACCGGTTGGGGGAAATTGGGTTGGCCCACCCTGGGGCGATGCGGGGGCCAGTCCTGCCTTTCTCAACCTGGGGTTCGCCCCGTGCCGGTTGAGCCGTACCGGGCTGGTACCATTTCACTGGGCCAAGCAAGGGCGCTGGGGGCCGTCTACGAGGTATATAACTGGCTCTGGCTCAGAAAGGGGAACCCTAGATCTCACTTTCAGTTTCCCTGCTTCTTGTGAAGACGTGCGGCACCATCTTCGTAGAGCAAAGCTTCTCATCTCCTCACCTTCCCCCCCCTCGCGCTCCCCTCGTCTCTGTATGGTTTCGATGGATCGGGACAGGCGGGGTGATGATCGTCGCGGGAAGCGGGGCTACGAGAAGATGGGACGCGGTGGGGATCGCGGGCAGGGTGAGGACCTGCGGGACCGGCTGGTGTGAGATCGGGAGCTGGACGCGCCCGACGGTCGGAGCGGGACCGTGAAGACGAGCAAGCACGGTGGAGGGCCAAAGATCAGCGGGAGGAGGAAAGTCTCTGCGCCCAGATCCAATGGCCTCCAGCGCGGGGGCGCGACTTCCTGCCCAGGCTCCTCCAAGACTGACGGGTTCAAAGGTCACACCGGTGGGGGGAGCTCTGCCAGTGTCCTTTGATGCCTCCAAGATCATTTGTTTCAAGTGTGGTCAACAGGGCCACTACCAGACTGCATGCTCAGAAGAGTCGTTCTGCATCAACTGTGAAGTGAAGGGTCACCGGTCTGCAATGTGCCCAGGGGGGTCTTCGAGCAAGCCCGTCTAGGATTGATATGGTGTGGAGGGGAGAGGATTCTTTCACATCTATCTCGGAGGATAAGCTCCCCAAACCCTCTTCCAACTTAGCCACGGTGGCGATCGATAAGGGGAATTTCTCGGTGGAGGAGGTCGAGGAGAAGTTCAAGGAATTGGCTGACGAGAAGTGGAATTGGCAAGTGCACCTGTTGAGCCCTACCGAGTTTTCTCTAGTGTTCCCTTCTAAAGAACTCCTTCATGTGGCCTCCCGCGGGGCGGGTTGGTGATGTCTCTGTCCGAATTCCGCGCGGTAGTCGCTGAAACCGTGGGGGGACCATGGGCTTCAGAGACTCTGGAGGTGGTGTGGGTGCGGCTGCTAGATGTTCCGCCTCCTCTCCGTGATAAAAGGTACCTGATGGGAGCGACGTTGGAGTTGGGGTGCCCGTTAAATGTGGATGTCAGGTCGTTGGGGGACGATCGGGTTCCAATTCGTATGAAGTTTTCCTGCCGCTCCCCGGTGATTCTCAAGCCTGCTATCACGTTCTTCGTCAATCTTTAGGGCTACAACATTTGGTTGAAAGGGAGGTGGGTGCCAAAGCCAAAGATCTGTCCCCGCCTCCCTCTCTGCGCCCTCTGGATGGGGATGAAGACCAGGAGGATGACATGTTGCAGTCTTCTGAAGACGAGGGAGACGATTGGAACAACAGGAAATGTAGGGAGAGGGAGAAGGAGAGGGCAAGCTCCCTGCCCGGCAAGAACTCCAAGGCGGTACCACGTGATGAAGTGAGTGGTGCTCTCATTGCGGGTGGCGTTTGTTGTTCGGGGGTGTGTCGGCGATGGCGCCAGGTGGGATGGCGGTCCCCTCGGCAGTGTCGTCCCTGGATATCCCTCACAAACTACCAAGGTCTACCTTCTCTCAATATGGAAAGAATCTGACAGAGAAGGGTGACATCTTCAAGTCTCTGGGGGAGATCGTGTCGGCAGCACAAATGGAACTTTCCTCTGATGCTCCTGCTCACTCGGTTGCCAATGACTCGCTGCTCCAGTCGCCGGTGGCCACGCTAGACATTTCCTCTTCTCGGTCTGCGATCCTAGCCTCCAGGGGGAGCCGACGCAGTCCAAGGTCTGTAAACTGGACTTCTCTTCGGAGCCCAGGGAGGGAGGAGAGATGCTGGAATCTGTGAAGTTCAAAGAAAGGCGCAACAAGAAGAACCATGACAGGGCCGATAGGGGTTGCGGGGTAGAGGAAGTGGTGGTGGTCGTTATGGACTCCCACGACGCGGAGCGCCCGATGATGCGTGTGTAACACATGTTCGTTGGGACATCCTAAGAGGAATGTATGAAGAGCACAGTAGCAAGTTTCCCTCAGAAAGAAACCAAGGTTGAATCAACAAGTGGGAGGGAGGAGTAACTTTAGAAGGTTGATGCAGCTGAGATGGCAGGGCGCACTACCGGTTCAGCAACAACGTGGAACCTACACAACACAATCAAATCACTTTGCCCCAACGAAGCGGTGAGGTTGTCAATCTCACCAGTTTTGCTAAACACAAAGAGGTTAAACGTATGGTGTCGAAAACATTATGAGAACAATATGAAAATAGTAGCAGCAGTGTAAAAACAGTGGAAGCAGTGTGAAAGCAGTGGAAACAGTGTGTGTATTATCAGTATGAGAAAATGGACCGTGGTCCACAGTTCACTAGTGGTGTCTCTCCATAGAAGATAAATAACATGTGTGGTGAACAAATTACAACTGGGCAATTGGCAGAAATGAAGGCTCCACCGTAGTGCAAATGCAAGACATAAAGATTACTATGTGATTCATGCGGGCATTACAACAAGATACATAGACCGTCATCCAATTGCATCTATGACTAATAATCCACCCTCCGAATATCATCCGAACAAACGTTGGGTATTAAGTTGCAAGCAACAGATAATCGCAGTAAGCAAAGTGTGTAATGTAAACAGTGTAAACAAAGTAAACACCGTTGTTTTCTCCCTAATGGCAACAACACATCCTCCATCCGTCACGTTTCTGTCACTCGAGCGCAGATGCAAAGGAGGCATGAACCCACTATCGAGCATAAATACTCCCTCTTGGAGTTACTAGCATCTACTTGGCCAGAGCATCTACTAATAACGGAGAGCATGCAAGATGATAAATAACATATGCATGAAGATAACATGATAGATTGATAATCAGAAGACATAGCATTCGACATGCATCGAATCCCAGTAAACACAACATTTAGCATTACATAAAGATGATCTCGATCATGTAGGATAGCTCATGAGATCTAAACATGAGGCATAAAGTGGAGAATACAAGCATCTACCTATTGCTATGGACTCGTAGTTGAGGGATGAACTACTCACGCATCACTTCGGAGGAGGGCATGGTGGTGTAGACTCCTACGGTGATAAATTCCCTCCCGGCAGGGTGCCGGGGCGAGCTCCAGAACCCTCATGATCTCGGGATGACGATGACATCGGTCTCGGGTGTTTCTCGGGGAAAAAAGTGGTATATATCTAGGGTTCACGTATCGGGGGGTATATAGGCGAAAGGGAAATGGCGGTGGACGCCCGAGGGGCCCACAACACCCTTAGGCGCGGCCGGGGGGCGCGCCGCGCTATGGTGTGGCCCCTCTCCGGGCCTCTTCGGGACTCCGTGGAACCTTCGGGAATTCTAAGACTTCTGGGCTTCGAATTTTCCAATTCCGCGAATATTTCCAGAACAACTATTATGAAACTAAAAACAGCAGAAAACAGGAAACTAGCTCTGTGGCATCTTGTCAATAGGTTAGTCCCGGAAATCGATAAAAATGACATAAACTGTATAGCAAACATGTAGGAAATAACATGAAAACAACATGGAACGTCAGAAATTAAGGATATGTTTATGACGTATCAACATCCCCAAGCTTAGTTCCTACTCGTCCTCGAGTAGGTAAACGATAAAAACACATAATTTCTGAGGTGACATGCTACCAACATAAACTTGATCATCAATATTGTAAAAGCATATGTGAGCTGAGATCGTAGTACTTTCAACACAAGCATGATAAATAAAATTTTAACAATAAAGCATAGGAATCACCTTGCATCATGAGAAGTAACACAAATAAAAGATCATGAATAATAATGCACTTGAAAGATATACGTTTGTCTCAAGCATAGAGATAACATGGCAAAGTGATATTTCACTTGCCCTTAAGAGTGGGGCAAAACATAAATGCCAGGACACCTTCAAAGTTCGTGAGGGAGACTAGAAAAAATCATTTGAGAACAAACAATAACACATCATGAATCAATTAATAATGTTTCTGGGACAAATGCACATTAAACTCAACATGGCATCCATGCTCTCTCAAGTGTGCATAAAGTTAGAAGATGGAGACTCAACATAAAAGTAAAAGAAAGACCCTTCGCAAAAGGAAGCAGGGATTAACTCATGTGCTAGAGCTTTTTATTTTATTAAACAGAGGTATAAAATGTTTTTTAGAGAGGTGTATGCTTATGTCAACGAATAGTAAACAGAAAATACAGTATGTCACACGCCAACTAGACTTCACAAGAGCTGCTCCCATAGAAGGACGCATCTGGGTAGAAGGTCATCCCTCTTTCTCTTTTGTTTACACAATTATGATTTGACTGATAAATCAGGGGTAAAAATAGTGAAGAGAATTTGTTGTATTAATTTGGAGATGGGCACCCCGCTGCCAGCTCTTCTATCAATTGGATAAGCGGATGAAGCCAATAGTCCAGGGTGTGAAAGTACAATCAACAAGTGAGATAAAGATTCTCTATTTACGTCCTCATGAGCTAAAACAGGAGCACAAACAGGAGTAATTTTGAAGGTTTTTAAGGTAACACATGAGCAATTTACTTTGGAGTGGCAGTTAAATACCACATGTAGGTAGGTACGATGGACACATTTGGTAAACTTTGGTTTTTGGGAATTGGATGCACGATTAGAGCTCATACTTGGTACAGGTGGAGGCTAGCAAAAGACTAGGAGCGACAAATCAAGAGAGCAATAATGGCCATAATCATGCATAACAACAAAAACATCATTAATCAAAGCATAAGTGGTACCACAAGTTCAAAAACTAAATGATCATAGAGGCTATAAGTGACTGATTCGTACTCATAAACATGGTTTAAGCATGCGCCAAGTCAACCAAATAAAACATTCAAAGGAGAACACCACAAATTTATGCTTCAAAATGATAAGAAGAACTCATGATTCTTTCAATGGCATATTAAACACTCTCCGCTACTTGAGACAAATCATGCTACTAAATAACCACTAGGCTTTAGAATTAAAATATTATCTAGCATGATATGAAAAAGTCTAGCCAGAGTCTATACAAGCTTCTACTTGCAACGTTATAAATTCTACTACATGCAGGAGTTTCTTTTCCCAACAAGCACCATACAAAATATGTTTTAACGAAAACTCTCTAAATGGTACAGCAAGAAAACATGAGAGTACTCACACAACTCTACTAAAACTAATATCTCTGAATAAGAGATGCAATGAAAACAAGAGCTAAACAGGAAATTTTGCACCAGCTAAAAGAAAAACTAAGAATACGAGCACAACGGGTATTCAGATGAAAAAACGGAGTGTGTCTCTCTCCCAAACAAGGATGCTAGGTTCCAATGATGTTTATTGCAGCAAGGAAAACAAAAGAAAACAAAGTAAAAAAATAAAAACAAACATACACTCCAAGTAAATTTCATATGATGTGACCGAATAAAAATATAGTTTCACTAGAAGTTACCCGATAAATTGTTGATGAAGAAGGGGATGCCTTGGGCATACCCAAGCTTAGATGCTTGAGTATTCTTAAAATATTCTTGTATGAACCACGGGGGCATCCCCAAGCTTTGACCTTGAAAATTTTCTTCACACCACACTCAAAGAGTAATTCGCATTAGAGTGTTAGTGCAACAATAAAAAAAATCCATGGGTTCAGTGTGGGAACAAGTGCTATTGATACTTTAAAAAATTATCTACATGCACTGATGTTTCATGAAGCAAATAAATCCACCTGACATCGTAAAAGAGCAAGTGCAAGAAAAATGGCAGAATCTGCCAAAACCAGAACAGTATGTAAAGACGAATATTTTCGGGGCAGTTATGTTATGTTGCTCAGATCGAAAAACTTAAAGAACAAAAAGGTTGCGTAATTATCTGAGGAACAAGCACACGAAATTTCAGGTCATTCTGATCTTTCTGGATTTTTCACGATTTTTTACGGTGGACAGCAGAAATCTGTTTCGTGCGCAGAAATCCAAAACCAACTCCAACTCTCGCCAGAAACTTTACTTGGCACAACTAAAACATGACAATAAAGATACAAAGGAGTTGCTACAGAAGTATACAACCCCTTGACTCAAAGAAAAAAATAGAAAACAAAGCAAAAAAATAAAACCATGGGTTATCTCCCAAGAAGTGCTTTTCTTTAACCCCTTTTATCTAAGCCCATAAAAGTGGAATCAAGTAGATGCTCACATAAGAAATATGAATTAAGCAAAAGAAAAGAGCATCAAGAAGCAAGTATAAAACAAATTTAAGTCTATCCCACTTTCTATGCATAGGAATCTTGTAAATAAATAAGTTAAAGAAGCTCAAACTAGAAATCATGGGAAAGTAGAACAAGAGCAACTACAAAACTTTCAACAAAAAGAGAGGTGTTTTAGTAACAAGAAAATTCCTACAACCATATTTTCCTCTCTCATAATAATTTTCGGTAGCATCATGAACAAACTTAACAACATAATTATCACATAAAGCATGGCTGTCATGCTTTAAAAGCACACAATTCATATCAAGCTCCAAAACAGTGGGATCAAAATTTAAAATCAGCTGCTCTTTTTTCCCACTTTTAGAAATATCAAAGTGAAATGATTGATCACTGATACGTCCATTTTGCATCACTATTTTATATCATAATTTTCTGTTATTCATCGATATATTTCATGTTATGATGCATATCTTATGTTATTTCATCTTATTTTGCATGTTTTATAATTTTTGGAGAATAAACACCGGGACCAGAAATCTGATGGAAAAAGCACCGTCGAGATACCATATTTCAGCAGATCAGAAGAAGAAGGGGGACATCCGGGGGTACCTAAAAGTTCACAGGAGGAACCCAGCCAGAAGGAGAGCCACAGGGGGCCCACCAGGGGCCCACGCCTAGGGGTGGCGCCCCTCCCCCCCCCCCCCGGCCGCGCCACCTAGGGGTGTGGCCACCCTGGCCAACCTCCGAGGGTCATCTTTGGTGTGGCTGGCCCCCAGAGAACCCTTAGCTTCATTCCATCCTTGAAGAATTATTCCACCGCCGTCGTGGGGCGGAAAACACCCGAGAGAGAAAAGCTCTCTGGCAGGGAGAAATCTGCCGGGGAAATTCCTCTCCAGAGAGGGGAAATCACCGCCATCGTCACTGTCATCGCTCCAGGCATCATCATCATCGTCATCACCACCAGAACCATCACCCACATCATCCACCGTCATCCCGCTGTAACAATTAGGGGCCTCTATCGTTGTTTTGCATTAGATCTCTCTCCCGGTGTGGATTACTTGTCAGTAGTTGATTCTTGTGAGATTTATCGGTGTTTGCACTTTATGACCAGATTGATATGATCCATTATATCACCTCTGATTATGATCCATATGATGTCTTGTGAGTAGTTCGTGTTGTTCTTGAGGACATGGGAGAAGTTGTTAGTAGTGAAGTAATGTTGAATAATATTTAATGTTTGATATTTAAGTTGTGGTGTTATTCTCCTAGTGGTGTCATGTGAACGTCGACTACATGACACTTCACCATTTATGGGCCTAGGGGGATGCATCGTGTATTTTGCTACTAACTGTGGGGTTGCCGGAGTGACAAAAACCTAAACCCCCGTTAGGAAACCATTACATGAGGGAGTGTAGGACCCTGGAGTTTAAAGCTGTGGTTAGATTTATTTCTTAATTACTTTCTTGTAGTTGCGGATGCTTGCAAGGGTATAATCACAAGTAGGTATTAGTCTTGGATGGGATGGTACATTATCATAGGTTCACCCACACAACACTTATCAAAACACCTAACATTAGTCAGCTGCATGGAACGAAACCACTTGACAGAAACCTCCCGTGTGTCCTCGAGAACGTTTCTTAATCATAAGTAAACTCACCGGCTTCTCCTTTGCTGAAGAAAGGATTGGGCCACTTGCTGGAATTATTACTACTGCATTTTATTTACTCACACTTTATTTATCTGCAATATCAAAAACCCCTACAAATCTATTTTCCAGTGTTTACAGTTATTCCTTCATCGAAACTGCTTGTCAACACCTTCTGCTCCTCGTTGGGTTCGACACTCTTATTTATCGAAAGTACTACGATACACCCTCTATACTTGTGGATCATCAATCACTCATAAAAGGTATGGGACTACTAATATCAATCCCATTTTTAGTATCATTATGATTTATAACATCAAGTAACATAGGACCATCATCTAGAGCATTATCATATAAATTTTGTAAACAAACTTCCTCATTACCATGCATATCAATAGTTGGAATCTATAGAGGATTATCATAGGATTTATCAAAGTAGCATGGATTATCATAAATAACAATAGCAATATCATTCTCACAAGTTTCATTCCTAATAGTATCAAGGTCAAAAGTATAGCGAGTATCAATTTCATCAAAAAGGGATATTTCAAAAGAATCAATAGGATCATAAATATAACACTCATTCTCCTTTGGTGAGCATGGAGGGCAATCAAATAAGGTATGAGTTAAAGAGTTACTCTCATCGGGGGGTAGACATGGGTAGCTCCATTCTTCCTTCTCTTGATCATCACTCTCCTCTTCTTTTTCATCCAATGAGCTTCTAGATTCAGCAGTTTCTTCTTACATAGGTTCCCACAAGGCATTAGTCTCTCCCTTTGGGGGAGATAATTGATTAATATACTGAAGTATGTAGTAATTAAAATCCTTGTAATTATCAAAGCAATATTCAAGTATATCATAAATCTCATATTTATAAAGTGCATCATCAATACTTTCAAGCAAATAGGCAATTTCGAATGCACCCTTTCCAAGCAATAAATTCCTCAATTTGTTCCACATCATCAAAGTCGTAATTTCCCTTAACATAAGAAGATATGGCAAAATCATCATTATACTCAAATTGAAAAGGGAGATGTGTATACCTCCTACAGCAACAAGATTTATCAAAGCAATAAGTAACATTATAAGTAGAGCACAAGTTTCTAGCAATGATATGCAATTTATTAGTTTGCTCCCATAAGTGTATCCCTTTTTGTGACAAGCGGTGTTCCTTATAAAAATTTTTTGTTCATGCGTGAACCCACCTTTCCTATAAGATCTAGTTTCAAAGACATCAAACATTGCTAGCAAGCATGATAAAGCAAAGCAATAACAAAGTAAAAAATGATTGGGGGTGAGAGATTCCCCTTGTAGAAATTCTCTTCCTCCCCGGCAACAGCGCCAGAAATTGTGCTTGATGCGCGTGTAACACACGTTCGTTGGGAGACCCCAAGAGGAAGGTATGAAGAGCATAGTAGCAAGTTTCCCTCAGAAAGAAACCAAGGTTTAATCGACCAGTAGGAGGAAGGAATAACTTCAGAAGGTTGATGCATCTGAGATGGCAGAGCGCACTACCGGTTCAACATCAACGTGGAACCTACACAACACAATCAAATCACTTTGCCCCAACGAAGCAGTGAGGTTGTCAATCTCACCGGTTTTGCTGAACACAAAGAGGTTAAATGTATGGTGTGGAAAACAGTATGAGAACAGTATGAAAATAGTAGCAGCAGTGTAACATCATTAGAGGTTCTCTCAATAATACCATGCAAATTATCAATAGCTCTATAGTTTTCCATAAGGTGATTTTGCACTCTCATATTAAAGTTGTCTTGCTTAACAACATAATTATCAAACTCATCTAATCATTGATCAGGTGGTTTAGAATAGGGAATATCTCCATTATCAAAGTATTGGAGAGAGTGTACCTGAACAGTTAATGGATGAGGAATATGCTTACATGATTCTTCTATAGGAGGTAAATTCTTCACATCTTCAGATTTAATACCCCTCTCTTTAAGAGATTTCTTGGCTTCCTTCATCACTTCATCATTTAATTCAATCATCCCTCTATTCTTGGGTGTTGGTAAGTGTGTTTTCTTTGGTGTAGGTGTAGGCTCAGGTATATTTCAATCGTCATTATTTTGGCTATTTTAGCCATTAATTCCTCAGCTTCTTCTGGAGTTCTTTTCCTGAAAACACAACCAGCACAACTATCCAGGCATGTCCTAGATTCAACAGTTAGTCCATTATAAAATATATCTACGAGCTCATTTTTAGGTAATGGATATCCAAGGCTAACTCTTATCAAAGAACAAAACCTTGTCCAAGATTCAGGCAATTTTTATCCTTCAATTTTCTCAAAGTTAAAGATATCCTGCATAGCAGCATGTTGGGCACTAGCAGGAAAATATTTTTGAAACAAAGCATTAACCAAATCTTTACCTAATAATAAAGAGAGTAAGGCTTCTTCCGGTCCAACATGATCTTTTACCGTTTTACCCTTCCACCAAAATTAGGTATTATTTATTCGTTGTATTGTTCGTACGTCCTACCTCGTGTCCTAGCTTGGTCTTCCGATCGATCCGAACTCTGACGATGGGTGTGGAACATATACGAGTAGGAGTCTTTATCCGGATGCTTTATTATCCAAACCCAAGACGTTGGGATTGAATAACCTGAGCTGGCCCTGCGCCATGGAGAGGTTGTAGTTGTCCATGGCATGGCTAATCTCTGCTTCTGGACGAAAAAGCAAGCACGGAGCGACAGAATAATCATGACGCAACTCATCCGCAACATGAAAGGCTACATCATGCGTACGAACGTGGCGATGCTACCGGCTCATGAAGGTCCAGCTTAACCTTGGCGGCTATCCCCTTCGCACCATCAAATTCTAAAAGGAAGATGGCTGGAACATCCCGGCAAGATTGTTAGCAAGACGGGCGTATAACAGCATCCTTCCGTTTGTGGCTTTGTCCACGACTGGTGCGCCCAGTTTGATGAGTTCAGCCGTCCGCGCTGATATGCAAAAGTGATATCTGCAACCTGCGCGTCCGGTGCGGCGATGCCTACTGCTCCGTGCTCGTGAACGTTGGGCATACCTCCGCTGCCACCCTCTCCACGCCATCGAATCATACATCATGGACGATCATTGCTAGAAGCCTAGAACATCTCGGCGAGATTGCACAAAGAGTCAGATGTAAGTCGAATGTATGCCAACGTACTGCCATTGCCGGGAACAATGGTGGCCAAGATACAGCGCAGAGTCGTCGGCGATGACAGTCTCCATGGTAGCTGGACATCTGCCACTGAAATGTGCGATGTTGTGCGACAGCGGCAACAACGTCAGGACAACGGGCCCGTGGTAAAAAGGGCTTGGTAGTGCAATCGGGCAAAGCTCTTCCTGCAAGATAGCAGTGTGGGTAATTTAATAGTCAAAGGGTGGAAGCTTGTAGGTTCTGGAGGCATCGATGATATGGAGAGAGATGGTCCAGCTTGTTGTGAAGATCATCCATGTTTAGTAGGATCTCCTTCAGATACTCGATTGCATCACCAAGCAATAGAATTCATGTCCATGTAGCAGTGGAAACCGTACAAATCACTTCATTAAGTGGTAATAAGAGAAAGGATAATTTGGTTAATTGGCACACATGGTTATCTACAAACTCAAGGTAAAATAGGCAATATAGAAACAACCATAATATATGGTGCAGAGTAGTATGCCATTATACATGCCCTTTTTCGGCTCACAAAAACTCATGCATTTGTATTTGCATGGCCCAAAATTAGAAGATTCTACTTTTTAAAACTGTACACCAGTAGGAAGTAGTGATACATGTGATTTTTCTAAAAATAAATTAAAGGTGTATTCATTAACTCAATCAGTTCAGCATCTTACAATCATACTCGACATAGGTCGGAACTTATCCAAGTAACACACCTATACTCGACTCAAAACAGCCTATCTTAGCGAGAGCATGCACCACTATGCTATTCCTCATGTTCAACGGTATTGATGAGGAACATTTTCAGGTTGTTGAGTGATGACCTTCATATGTCCTTCATTGAAGCCAGATACAACAACTTCACAATCAAATTCAGTCGACATCTTTTGAAGTGCTTCATGATATACATAGACACGCCAACAACAATATCTATGACAACAAATATTTGAGTTTATAGTTCACCATTTTCCGGTGTTCATGTTGCATATGGCCATATCTAAGTTCTATTGTGTTCCACTTCTATAATGATTGATGGATTATGCATGTTTCAGCAGAATCAACATATATAGCCACGATGCATTGTTGTCGAATGAAGACTAATAGAGTTCCACACAAGCTAATAAAGTGCATATGGACTTACCTTCCTTATTTCTATGCATATTAAGTATAATAGAGTATATAGATTGTGAATATACAAATGGTATCTTTGGATTTATCTTGTAAAAAAACTTTCATTTCATATATCTCTATACTAATTTTGTGTACATATTATAAGTACAAATCATGATCAAAGTTGGACATCGTTGACCAGCGAAATAAAATATATACGGATTTGCTTTATCCCAGCCGACTGTTTTTGAAATACAAAAGAGTAGATCAAAAGTTAATTTGTTTTCCCACCCGTTGCAATGCACGGGCACGTTTCCTAGTCCATAGGATAAGTAATAGATCCAGGTGACAGATTATTAAACCAAGTTTTAGCTTCATCTTTCAATGAGAAAGGGAAGATCTTGGTAACAAAATAAGTATGCAGTTTAGTATCATCGGAAAATAAACTACTCAAAGATGAAAGCTCATTCATGTGTTCCATAGCACTTTTACTTTCAGTTCCACAAAAAGGTTTCTTCTCAACAATAGATATATAAGGTAAATCTAAATAGAAATCATAATCCTTGTCTCTAATGTGTATGGGAGATGTGGCAAACTTAGCATCAAGAGAAGATTTATATTTCACGGCATGTATTGCAAGAAGACTCTTAAGAGAACTTGCACCAGTAGTAGCACGAGCTTCTTCAATAAAATCATCATTAAGTTCAATATAGGTTTCATCAAGATTATCGATAGACTCAAGTGAATTAATAGGTGTACCAATATTTTCAACAGAAATTTCAGCATTTTCAATTTGTTTGGATTTAGCAATAGGAGCATCTAGGAAAGGACACAGAGAACCAGTACCATCAAGCACAGTAGAAGCATCATCAAAAGTATCAGAAACATTTTCAGACTCAGCAGAAGTAACAGTATGTGTAGCATGTGGTGGAGTAAGAAGCTTACTCATAACAGACGGTGAATCAAGAGCAACAGAGGTGTTCAGAGTTGTACCTCTCCTTGTAGTGGATGGTAATATAGAGACTTTTCCACCATGAGTCTTGCCCATGATGAACGGCTTGCAGCAAACAATACCACGGTCAAGTGAGAAAATAAATAAAGCTATGCTCCCCGGCAATGGCGCCAGAAAATAGTCTTGATAACCCACAAGTATAGAGGATCGCAACAGTCTTCGAGGGAAGTAAAACCCAAATTTATTGATTCGACACAAGGGGAGCCAAAGAATATTTATTATCCTTAACAACTGAGTTGTCAATTCAGCTGCACCTGAAAGTAGACTTGCTCGCAACAATTTATCAGTGGTAACAATTTTATAACATCAGTAGAAATAAAATAATAGCAGTAGTAAAATAGTAACAACGATAACAATCGCGGAAAACAACAGGATGGGAAGTACCGTAGGCATAGAGGGAATGGATGGACAGGTGTTGCATGGATAACATAGGTCATGTAATAATATAAACATGGGCATTGCAGATAATAATATAAAGCATCCAACTTGTAGGCAAACCATACTCATGTGTTCCAATATAGTCATACGTGCTCGCAATGAGAAACTTGCACAACATCTTTTGTCCTACCAGCCCGTGGCAGCGGGGCCTCTAGGGAAACTACTGGTAATTAAGGTGCTCCTTTTAATAAAGCAATGGAGCAAAGCATTAACACTCCGCGAACACACGTGATCCTCACATCACAACCATCCCCTTCGGTTGTCCCAATTTCTGTCACTTTGGGGCCTCGGGTTCCGTACAATGACATGTGTAAACAACTTGCAGATATGACCAAGAAACATAATTTTACTCATGAAACAATAACATGTTCAGATCTAAGATCATGGCACTCGGGCCCTAGTGACAAGCATTAAGCATAACAAGTTGCAACAACGGTAGAAAACACTAACAATGGATATAGGCACTATGCCCTAACAATCTGGCATTATTACATGATCAATCTCATCCAATCCCTTCCTTCCCTCTCAGCCTATAGCGGTGTTTACTAACACATGGACGGGGGAATCATGGATGGTTGATGGAGAAGAGGTGGCGGTGTCGATGGCGATGATATCCTTTGAATCCATGTCCCGGCAGGGTGCCAGAACAGGAACTTCTGATCCCCAAATCGAGTTTCGAGGTGGCGGCGGCGCTCTGTTGTGTTTCTGTGGAATATGACGAACCCCCTCGGTTTTTAGGTTACAGGGCATATGTAGTCGAAAGGGGAGTACGAGGGTGTGTCGGGGTGGCCCACACCACCAGGCGGCGCGGCCAAGGGGGCGCCAGGGGGTGGTGTGGCCCCCTCCTGGCCCCTCTCCGGGCCTCCTTTTGGCTCTCGGGGTCTTCTGGTATTTTAAGCTCAATGGGATCTTTTCTAGGCAATTTCTCGAAACTTGAATTTCCTGCACAAAAACGACACAACAAGGTAATTCTGCTAAAAACAGCGCTAGTCCGTGTTAGTGGTATCCAAAACTCACAAGTTTAGAGGAAAACAATAAGAAAAGTGTTCGGAAAAGGAGATACGTTTTGGACGTATCAATCAACTCCCCCCAAGCTTAGACCGCTCTTGTCCCCAAGTGAAACTGAACTCAGTAAACATGACCAGAGGTTTATGGAGTGAGGTGTCGATAAATAAAATACAGACAAGAGGCATCACATCTATCAGACACAAGGGGAGCCAAAGAATATTTATTATCCTTAACAACTGAGTTGTCAATTCAGCTGCACCTGAAAGTAGACTTGCTCGCAACAATTTATCAGTGGTAACAATTTTATAACATCAGTAGAAATAAAATAATAGCAGTAGTAAAATAGTAACAACGATAACAATCGCGGAAAACAACAGGATGGGAAGTACCGTAGGCATAGAGGGAATGGATGGACAGGTGTTGCATGGATAACATAGGTCATGTAATAATATAAACATGGGCATTGCAGATAATAATATAAAGCATCCAACTTGTAGGCAAACCATACTCATGTGTTCCAATATAGTCATACGTGCTCGCAATGAGAAACTTGCACAACATCTTTTGTCCTACCAGCCCGTGGCAGCGGGGCCTCTAGGGAAACTACTGATAATTAAGGTGCTCCTTTTAATAAAGCAATGGAGCAAAGCATTAACACTCCGTGAACACACGTGATCCTCACATCACAACCATCCCCTTCGGTTGTCCCAATTTCTGTCACTTTGGGGCCTCGGGTTCCGTACAATGACATGTGTAAACAACTTGCAGATATGACCAAGAAACATAATTTTACTCATGAAACAATAACATGTTAAGATCTAAGATCATGGCACTCGGGCCCTAGTGACAAGCATTAAGCATAACAAGTTGCAACAACGGTAGAAAACACTAACAATGGATATAGGCACTATGCCCTAACAATCTGGCATTATTACATGATCAATCTCATCCAATCCCTTCCTTCCCTCTTAGCCTATAGCGGTGTTTACTAACACATGGACGGGGGAATCATGGATGGTTGATGGAGAAGAGGTGGCGGTGTCGATGGCGATGATATCCTTTGAATCCATGTCCCGGCAGGGTGCCAGAACAGGAACTTCTGATCCCCAAATCGAGTTTCGAGGTGGCGGCGGCGCTCTGTTGTGTTTCTGTGGAATATGACGAACCCCCTCGGTTTTTAGGTTACAGGGCATATGTAGTCGAAAGGGGAGTACGAGGGTGTGTCGGGGTGGCCCACACCACCAGGCGGCGCGGCCAAGGGGGCGCCAGGGGGTGGTGTGGCCCCCTCCTGGCCCCTCTCCGGGCCTCCTTTTGGCTCTCGGGGTCTTCTGGTATTTTAAGCTCAAGGGGGTCTTTTCTAGGCAATTTCTCGAAACTTGAATTTCCTGCACAAAAACGACACAACAAGGTAATTCTGCTAAAAACAGCACTAGTCCGTGTTAGTGGTATCCAAAACTCACAAGTTTAGAGGAAAACAATAAGAAAAGTGTTCGGAAAAGGAGATACGTTTTGGACGTATCAATCAACTCCCCCCAAGCTTAGACCGCTCTTGTCCCCAAGTGAAACTGAACTCAGTAAACATGACCAGAGGTTTATGGAGTGAGGTGTCGATAAATAAAATACGGACAAGAGGCATCACATCTAACAAAGAACGAGTCATTTTAGACAACGACTTCCTCTCGTATAATCAAACTTGAAACACGTAGAGGAAATCACAAAAAAGGTTCAAAACGTAAATCAAAATTGGTAAAGGCAAACTTCGTTCTTGGTTAGAGAACAATTAATAGTGTACTTATCTTTCGATCAGAGTCTTTATACTAGAGCTTATATTGCAGAGTTTATCATGCTCAATTATAACGGTCTCTTTGCAGACATTGGTAACTTTCAAAGTGGTATTCAAACAGATAAAAGTATCTGTACAAACAAGGAAGAATAAAGAACATGATTGAGTAAATCAACATATAAATGGATGGACCACAACAACTCAAATGCTTGCTTAAGACAAAAAGAAGTAGGTTTACTGACTCAACATAAAGGTAAAAGATAGGCCCTTCGCAAGGAGAAGCATGGATCACTCATGTGCTAGAGATTTTATTTTGTAAAACAGAGGTATAAAATGGTTGACACTCGTCCCAACCCTTCTTACACAAACCATGGCTAACTGAATCCTCGGGTGCCTGCCAACAATCACAAACCATGGAGGAGTGTCTAATTTTGATAGAGGTGTATGTTTATGTCAACGAATGGCAAACAAAAAATACAGTACGCCACAAGCCAACTAGACTTCACAAGAGCGGCTCCCATTGAAGGATGCAACTGGTATAGAAGGTCATGCCTCTTTCTCTTTTGTTTACACAATTATGCTTTGACTGATGAATCAGGGGCAAAAATAGTGAAGACAATTTGTATTATTATTTGGGGCTGGGAACCCCGCTGCCAGCTCTTCTAGCATTTTCATAAGCGGATGAAGCCACTAGTCCAAGGTGTGAAATCCAATCAACAAGTGAGATAAAGATTCTCTATTTGCGTCCTCATGAGCTAAAACAGGGGCACAAAACATGTGTAATTTTGAAGGTTTTAAAGGTAGCACACAAGCAATTAACTTGGAGTGGAGGTGAAATACCACATATAGGTAGGTATGGTGGACACAAATGGCATTGTTTTGGGGCTCAAGGTTTGGATGCACGAGAAGCATTCCCTCTCAGTACAGGTTTTGGCTAGCAAGGTTGAGTAGCAAGCATAAGAGTTGAGGGAAACAAACAAATACATATATGATAAAACCAATCATGCAATCTTCCTTGAAGGTACAAAAAAATCTTACTTGAGAATACTAAGCTTATGATCTAACAAGAAATAAAGATCATGGAATAATATATCTACATGCAACTCCCTCTTTTCTACTTAAGTCTCATCGTATTGTTGCTACTGACCAATGCTAAGTTTTCCAAAACCAACTAGATTAACTTGATGCTCCAACATTGATACCAATACTAATAACAAGATCAACCATATAACAAAATTCCAAACTAAAATAAAGTAGAGCAATTAGATGATAAAACTTCTCATTAATATTTCATTATGCCAACTCAAACCAAGGGATACAACGATAACCAACTAAAGAGTGATACTTCCAAACTGCAAACCATTCTATATGATATTTTCTCTACTCATGATATGACTCTACTAAAAGGTAAAAAGGGTGAAATATAAAGGTGTGATACCGCGGCACTCCCCCAAGCTTGGAACAAGCCAAGGGGATGCCAAGACTAATGACGAATTAATTCTTCGGTGGTGGTGGTAAATCCTTCTCATCATCAGACTTCCAAGGTAAAGGCTCGCCATCCACAAATGATGTCTTGGTCTACAATGTCCTGAAAATAGCAGCAAAGCTTATACGTTTAAACATGTTCTCATACTCACAGTTTTGATTATGCACATCGTAGAGTTGTGCTTGCAATTTGTTGGTGTTTTGGTGAGTGAGAAGATCTCCTCCCAAAGCTTTAAAGTCTCCTTATTGTGCTCAGCGATCAGCTTTGTCTTTATCCCGTGGATGATGTCAACTTCACGCTCCGCCATCTTCTTGTACCTAAAGACTTCTTGCTCCAGCTCTTCCATCCTAGATTCTAGACTGCCTTCTCCTTTAGGGCCCCGAACATCTTCAATCTGCACCTCCCCATCCTTGAGCAGCAACTCTTTGGGATGCATCTTCAACTCGTTCATGTACGGGTTGACGACGTTCGCAAAGAAATTGTCTTTGGGAGGTCCGGAAGAGGGCATCGTGGCTCTAGATCTGAGGATGTAACCTGACAGAAACAAATCGAAACAGAAACACGATGAGAAAACGATATACGGACCTCGGGGGGTCAGGGGGTTAAATATCAGAAACATACATAACGAAATGAAAGACCATGTCGAAAACGATTCGGAGAGGGGCTCCGGGGCGCCCACACCATAGCCAGGCGTGGCCAAGGGTAGGCCCACGCCCAGGCATGATATGGTGCCCTCGGGCACCGTCTCCAACTCCTCTTTGGCTCGGTATTTTTCATATTTTCCAAAAATCAATAATTTGTATTTCAAAAGGTGTTCCACGAACTTTTCCTTAACAGAACTGTTACCTACTCGAAAATGGACTCTGCAGATTCTGGAATCTCCCCTCTAATTAACATCTCTGGAGTCATTACTTGAATAACATCAACATCTTCATCATAAGAATCCCCAGAAATATAATGTTTGAGTCCTTGCCCATTCACCACTTGTGTAGTGTTATCTTTGAGGGAAGCAATTTTTATTGCACCCGAACGATACACTTCTTCAATAACATAGGGTCCTTCCCATCTGGAGAGTAATTTTCCTACAAAAAAATTTAGGCGAGACTGATACAATATAACTTTCTCACCAACATGAAACTCTCTTTTAAGGATTCTTTTGTCATGCCATTGTTTAACTTTCTCTTTAAAGAGTTTAGAATTTTCATAAGCTTCACATCTCCATTCATCTAAATGATTCAAATCAAGCATTCTTTTCTTACCAGCAAGTTTAAAATCTTTATTAAGTTCTTTCACTGTCCAATAAGCTTTGTGTTCTAATTCTAAAGGCAAGTGACAAGGTTTTCCATAAACCATTTTATAAGGAGACATACCCATAGGATTTTTATAAGCAGTTCTATAAGCTCATAAAGCATCATTTAGCTTATCGGACCAATTCTTCCTATATTTATTAACAGTCTTTTGCAAGATAGATTTAATTTCTCTATTTGATAATTCTACTTGCCCACTAGTTTGGATGATAAGCTGAGGCAATTCTATGATTAACATCATATTTAGCAAGGGTTTTTTCTAAAACCACCATGAATAAAGTGAGAAACTCCATCAGTCATAAGATATCTAGGCACACCAAACCTAGGGAAAATAACATCTGTAAGCATTTTTAACGAGGTTTCACCATCAGCACTTTTAGTAGGTATAGTTTCTACCCATTTAGTAACATAATCAACAACAACAAGAATATGTGTATAACCATTTGAAAGAGGAAAAGGATGTTGGAACGCGTAGAGATAAACGAAAACTTTTTCTACGCGGTACTTCCAAGATCTAGCCGAGGTAGAAGGCCACGAGTATTACCACTAGACGCGCAGGTGAGGATTATCGATACAACGCGTCGATGCAGTGTAGTCCCACGATCCGATCCGGCCGATCCAATCCCGCGATCGTCGAAGTGCTGAACATACAACACCTCTGCTGGTATCCACACGTGTGAGGAGGAGCTCCGACGGCGGACTGCTAGGTCCGGTGCGACGGCTGGAATGAGTGGGGCTAGGGTTCCCAACGCATGGGATTGGAGTAACGTGTCCGCTGGGCAATATGTGCCCCTCTTTATATAGCGAGTGGTAGTGGGCTTCACAACTCTTGTGGCCCATTCCCTATGTGAGTCTGACTCACAAACTCAGTCAATTTCCGGTTTAGCTCCAACCCGACCAATACACTTGCTCCCGCTCTTAAGTGTGCGACCCTGCAGCCTCATGGCGACTTGGACACGATTGGAGTCCGACTCTCAATCGATCAATCGGTAGCGGCTCCTAGCAAAACGTGCCGACTCCCAAGTCTCATTGAGTCATGACGACATACCTTCCAATGTGACTTTCATCTTAGTCCCTTTTGCCTCACGATATACCTTGTCGAACTATAGGCGAATTATCGCCATCCCTTAATAGCTCAACTCTCTTCTCGGTCCATGATATATGATTCATCTGACTAACTCTTAGTCAACATACTCAGTTAACACTTAACCGAGTCACGCATGGCCATGCTTCCGGAATCATATCACTCGGGAGGGCCCAGAGAATATCTCTCCATTCGGGGGGGCAAAATCTCATCTTGATTATCCACATCACGTAGCTTGCTTCTCATTCGACCCAAACTCTGCCTTTATAACTGCCTTGTCACGGAACAACGTTTGACAGAACCTAAGTCGGTGATCCACAACTCGGATTGTGCGACAACCTCAGGTCTAAGGATTACATTGATTGAGACATTTAAATGACGACTTACTCGTTGCATCTTAATATGGGTCAGTCCGACTTGCTAAACTCTTTAGCCAAGTATGTGAACGTTGGAATGACATCGCCATGCCAATGACAAGTGGAACCGAGTCATCAGCCAACACTCACATTAGTCTAGGGTGTGTGTCCAGCACAACCTTAATGACCAAGGACAATTTAGTATGAACAACATGAATACATAGTTCCACAATCGAATCACATATTCAATGACATGTATCAGATGTTTAAAACAAGGACGTCTTAATAACTTTATGAATACACTAGGAAACGTGCCCGTGCATTGCAACGGGTGGGAAAACAAATTAACTTTTGATCTACTCTTTTGTATTTCAAAAACAGTCGGCTGGGATAAAGCAAATCCGTATATATTTTATTTCGCTGGTCAACGATGTCCAACTTTGATCATGATTTGTACTTATAATATGTACACAAAATTAGTATAGAGATATATGAAATGAAAGTTTTTTTACAAGATAAATCCAAAGATACCATTTGTATATTCACAATCTATATACTCTATTATACTTAATATGCATAGAAATAAGGAAGGTAAGTCCATATGCACTTTATTAGCTTGTGTGGAACTCTATTAGTCTTCATTCGACAACAATGCATCGTGGCTATATATGTTGATTCTGCTGAAACATGCATAATCCATCAATCATTATAGAAGTGGAACACAATAGAACTTAGATATGGCCATATGCAACATGAACACCGGAAAATGGTGAACTATAAACTCAAATATTTGTTGTCATAGATATTGTTGTTGGCGTGTCTATGTATATCATGAAGCACTTCAAAAGATGTCGACTGAATTTGATTGTGAAGTTGTTGTATCTGGCTTCAATGAAGGACATATGAAGGTCATCACTCAACAACCTGAAAATGTTCCTCATCAATACCGTTGAACATGAGGAATAGCATAGTGGTGCATGCTCTCGCTAAGATAGGCTGTTTTGAGTCGAGTATAGGTGTGTTACTTGGATAAGTTCCGACCTATGTCGAGTATGATTGTAAGATGCTGAACTGATTGAGTTAATGAATACACCTTTAATTTATTTTTAGAAAAATCACATGTATCACTACTTCCTACTGGTGTACAGTTTTAAAAAGTAGAATCTTCTAATTTTGGGCCATGCAAATACAAATGCATGAGTTTTTGTGAGCCGAAAAAGGGCATGTATAATGGCATACTACTCTGCACCATATATTATGGTTGTTTCTATATTGCCTATTTTACCTTGAGTTTGTAGATAACCATGTGTGCCAATTAACCAAATTATCCTTTCTCTTATTACCACTTAATGAAGTGATTTGTACGGTTTCCACTGCTACATGGACATGAATTCTATTGCTTGGTGATGCAATCGAGTATCTGAAGGAGATCCTACTAAACATGGATGATCTTCACAACAAGCTGGACCATCTCTCTCCATATCATCGATGCCTCCAGAACCTACAAGCTTCCACCCTTTGACTATTAAATTACCCACACTGCTATCTTGCAGGAAGAGCTTTGCCCGATTGCACTACCAAGCCCTTTTTACCACGGGCCCGTTGTCCTGACGTTGTTGCCGCTGTCGCACAACATCGCACATTTCAGTGGCAGATGTCCAGCTACCATGGAGACTGTCATCGCCGACGACTCTGCGCTGTATCTTGGCCACCATTGTTCCCGGCAATGGCAGTACGTTGGCATACATTCGACTTACATCTGACTCTTTGTGCAATCTCGCCGAGATGTTCTAGGCTTCTAGCAATGATCGTCCATGATGTATGATTCGATGGCGTGGAGAGGGTGGCAGCGGAGGTATGCCCAACGTTCACGAGCACGGAGCAGTAGGCATCGCCGCACCGGACGCGCAGGTTGCAGATATCACTTTTGCATATCAGCGCGGACGGCTGAACTCATCAAACTGGGCGCACCAGTCGTGGACAAAGCCACAAACGGAAGGATGCTGTTATACGCCCGTCTTGCTAACAATCTTGCCGGGATGTTCCAGCCATCTTCCTTTTAGAATTTGATGGTGCGAAGGGGATAGCCGCCAAGGTTAAGCTGGACCTTCATGAGCCGGTAGCATCGCCACGTTCGTACGCACGATGTAGCCTTTCATGTTGCGGATGAGTTGCGTCATGATTATTCTGTCGCTCCGTGCTTGCTTTTTCGTCCAGAAGCAGAGATTAGCCATGCCATGGACAACTACAACCTCTCCATGGCGCAGGGCCAGCTCAGGTTATTCAATCCCAACGTCTTGGGTTTGGATAATAAAGCATCCGGATAAAGACTCCTACTCGTATATGTTCCACACCCATCGTCAGAGTTCGGATCGATCGGAAGACCAAGCTAGGACACGAGGTAGGACGTACGAACAATACAACGAATAAATAATACCTAATTTTGGTGGAAGGGTAAAACGGTAAAAGATCATGTTGGACCGGAAGAAGCCTTACTCTCTTTATTATTAGGTAAAGATAAAGATTGGGAATTACATCATACATGATTGCCTCTAGGGCATATCCCCAACAGTCTCTCACTTGCACTAGAGTCAATCATCTTGACATCATATGCCTAGGCATCGAATGCACATACCTCTCATGTGCACCTCATGCTTTGGCTATGGTAGCGCCTTTGTCAACGGATCTGCAATGTTTGCATCCGTGTGTACTTTGCATAACTTGATATCACCTTGTTCGACAAACTGGCGAATGAGGTGGTAACACATGAGTATATGTTTGTTCTTCTGGTGTTGTCTAGGTTCCTCGGCTTGTGCGATAGCACCATTGTTGTCACAATATACGTCCAATGGATTGGACGCGCCCTGAACCACACCAAGATTTATCAGGAGGTTCCTGATCCAAACAGGTTCCTTTGCAGCCTCCGAGGCAGCAATATACTCAGCCTATGTTGTAGATGCAGACACAGTATCTTGCTTGGAACTCTTCCAGCTCACAGCCCCTCCGTTCATTACGAACACGTATCCAGATTGCGAACGAGAATCATCTGAGTCGGTGAGATAACTCGCATCCGTGTAACCCTTTACACTGAATTCCTCATCACCTCCATAAACTAGGAACATTTCCTTAGTCCTTCTCAAGTACTTAACAATGTTTTTTAACCGCTACCCAGTGGGCTTCGCCAGCGTCAGCCTGGTATCTGCTCGTTACACTTAGAGCATAGGAAAATCTAGCCTAGTACAAATCATGGCATACATGATGGATCCGATTGCCGAAGCATACGGAATCACACTCATCCGACTTCGCTCATCAGTCGTCGAAGGACACTGAGTCTTGCTAAGTTTTATACCATGGGACATCGGTAAGAATCCCTTCTTAGACTCTTCCATTTTGAATTTCTTCAAAACTTTGTCCAGATATGTACTCTGACTCAATCCAATGAGCCGCCTTGATCTATCTCTATAGATCCTGATTCCTAATATGTAAGTCGCCTCACCCAAATCCTTCATTGAGAAACTCCTTTCCAATGATTCTTTGGTTTCTTGCAACATCATGACATCATTTCCCATCAGTAATATGTCGTCCACATATAATATTAGCAAATTTACTTTGCTCCCACTAAACTTTTTGTATAAACAAGAATCATGAACGCTCTTGATGAAGCCAAACGATTTGACTACCTCATCAAAGCGAATGTTCCAACTCCGAGATGCTTGCTTCAACCCATAAATGGATTTCTGAAGTTTGCATACTTTGTCAGCGTTAGCTGGATCGACAAAACCTTCGGGTTGTATCATATACACGTCCTCAGTTAAATTTCCATTAAGGAAAGCCGTCTTGACATCCATCTGCCATATCTCATAGTCGAAATAGTCTGCTATGACTAACATGATCCGAACTGACTTAAGCATCGCTACGGGCGAGAAGGTCTCGTCATAGTCAACTCCTTGAACCTGTCGGGACCCCTTCGCGACAAGTCGTGCTTTATAGACGGAAATATTTCCATCCATATCAGTTTTCTTCTTAAAGACCCATTTGCACTCGACGGGTCTTGCACCGTCAGGCAGATCAACCAAATTTCAAACTTGGTTTTCATCCATGGACTTTAACTCAGATTTCATGGCTCCAAGCCATGATTCAGAATCAGATCCCACCATCGCTTCCGAATAAGTTGCCGACTCATTACTGTCTAGCCATGATTCAGAATCAGATCCCACCATCGCTTCCGAATAAGTTGCCGGCTCATTACTGTCTAACAGTAAAACATCACGAGTATTTTGTAATCTGGCAGATCTCCGTGGTTCATGTGTTGTTACCGGTGTAGGTACCATGACCGGCTCAGCCTCCAAGGCCCTTGACAACTCGCCCCTAGACGGTTCCTCTCGAATTTCTTCAAGTTGTACTGTGCTCCCACTGACTCCCCGATTGAGAAACTCTTTCTCAAGGAAGACACCATTCCGAGCGACAAACACTTTGCCCTCTTCCCAGTTGTAGAAATAGTACACCAAGGTTTCCCTCGGATACCCCACGAAAATACACTTATCCGACTGGGGCGTGAGCTTGTCCGACTGAAGTCGCTTGACAAATGCTTCACAACCCCAAATCTTAAGAAAAGACAAACTTGGCCTTTTGCCAGTCCACATCTCATGTGGTGTCTTCTCTACTAACTTTGATGTTACTCTGTCTAGTGTGAACGCTGCAGTTTCTAGACAATAACTCCAAAATGATAAAGGTAGATTTGTCCGACTCATCATTGATCGTACCATGTCCAACAAGGTCCGATTTCTCCGTTCCGATACACCGTTCCTCTGTGGTGTATCTGGCGGAGTGAGTTGAGGAACTATTCTACAACTCTTTAGATGGTCGTCAAACTCATGGGTCATGTACTCACCTCCACGGTCCGACCGTAGAAACTTTATTTTCTTGCCGAGTTGATTTTGTACCTCACTCTGGAATTCCTTGAATTTCTCAAAGGCTTCCGACTTGTGTTTCATTAAATAGATATATCCATACCTACTCAAATCATCAGTAAAAGTAATGAAGTACTCATAACCACCTCTGGTTGTCGTGCTCATTGGACCACATACATCACTATGTATTAGTTCCAACAAGTCGGGCGCCCTTTCACAACTCCTTGCAAAAGGTGTCTTGGTCATTTTGCCTAGTAGGCATGATTCACATGTCTCGAATGACTCTAAGTCAAACGAAGTTAGAAGTCCATCATCATGGAGCTTCTTCATGCGCTTCCAACTTATATGACCAAGCCGACAGTGCCAAAAGTAAGTCATATTCAGATCATTTGGTTTCAACCTTTTAACATTTATGTTATAGACCGATTCACTATCAAGATTCAAAATAAATAACCCGTCCTGAACGGGTGCAAAGCCATGAAACATATCTTTCAAATATAAAGAACAACCATTATTCCTAATATTCGACTCATAACCTTGTCTCATCAAACATGAGGCGGAAATAATGTTTCGACTAAGCACTGGAACATAATAACAATTATTCAGCTCCATTAAAAATCCTGAAGGTAAATGAAGTTGCATCATGCCGACTTCCAACGCAGCGACTCTCGCCTTGTTGCCGACCCAAATATCAACCTCTCCTCTTGCCACACTCCTAGTTCTTACCAGTCCCTGCAACGAGTTTCATATGTGAATAACTGATCCAGTATCATATACCCAAGAACTATTTGGTGCATTAGCAAGATAAATGTCTATAACATTGCACACAAGTGTACCTGAGTTGGAAGTCACACCTCCACTCTTGGATCTGTCAGCCAAATACTTGGTGCAGTTCCTCTTCCAGTGGCCATCCTGCTTGCAATAGAAGCAATTGGCTCCGGCTGTAGGAGATGGCTTAGTCTTTGAGGAAGCGCTCTGGACAGGGCCATGGGTGTTGCCTCCTGACTTATCCTTCTTCTTCTTAGTCCAAGAACTCTTCTTGAACTTAGCCTTATTCTGCACCAGCAACACTTGACTAGCGCCTTTCTTAAGATCAATCTCTGCTGTTTTGAGCATCCCATGTAATTCAGTGATCTTCTTATCCATACCATGCATGTGGTAGTTCGAATGAACGGACCATACGCACTAGGAAGAGAGTTCAGAATTATATCAGTAGCGAACTCTTCGTTAATTGGCAAGCCCAGCCTATCCAAAGACTGCACGTAACCAGTCATCTTGATTACATGCGGACTCAGTGGATCGCCGTATTTGAGCTTACATCCCAGCAAAGCTTGAGAGACTTGATACCTCTCGGTCTTTGCCTGAGCCTGGAACATAATTTTGAGGCTTTCGATCACATCGTAGGCCTCAACATTCTCGAACTGCTGCTGCAAGTCCGGTTCCATGTGTGCAAGCATAAGACAGCTAATTTCCGTAGACTCATCTCTAGTCTGACGGTAGGCATTCATGACAGCGACAGTCGCATCATCATCAGGCTCATCTGGAAGTGGAGTTTCTAGAACATGTTCTTTCTTGTCATGCTTGAGGACTATCCTCAGATTACGGTACCAGTTGGTGAAATTAGTTCCATTAAGCTTATCTTTCTCTAGAATTGACCTCAACGCAAAAGTGGACAACTGAGGAAGGTTGCTAGGTGCCATTGATCTACAACAGAAAATATGCAAAACACTTAAGACATGTATTCATAAAAGAGCAGGCATATTAAATGCTTTAATACTTATGCTCCCACTAGAACTAGCACCCCTCCGATGGTTTCTAAGTGATTCAAGATCCTAAATAAGCAAGCCAACTAGTGAGCTTTAGCATCACCGCTAGCCGTCAAGTGATCTAGGTAGGCAACACCTTGCCAATTGTATCCAATACGACTCCTGTTAGTTGGGTGGCATCACATGCCCCGGCTCCCAACTTACCTCGCCCCGAGCCCCACAACCGTTGTGATGGACTCGTCTAGATTACCAAGTGCTTCCGCTGTAAGAGTCCGACTCAAACCCTGTCGTGGGATAATCACGGCAGACGTTACCGGGGGTAACTGATCTTGGGGCAAGACGACACAGGTGTTTGGGAGAGGGTTTAGCTCAGAGGAAAACATGGTGCGATTCAATCTGGTAGCCGGCAATCAAAGTCGCCGAGTCTCCAATCTCGATATAACAACTCAACTCTAGGGTTACACTGGATGCTCGATACCAAGCGCTATATCTAGGGTTCTTAGATCTCTGTCTAAAACTAGACCTGGGGGTCGGTTTATAAAGCACCCGTACCCCCTGGCTTATTCCCCAAGGCGCATCCTGGATCCTACCCGGACACGGCGCACAAACCCTAGCTTTCCTTTACAGTAACCCACAATCCGGATTACTGGGCCTACAAACTTGGGCCTTCCCCAAGCTTCCTTATCCTTAGCCAGATCCTGCGCACCGTCCTTTGGGCCGGGTTACTCCTTGGAGTTTGGCCTACCGGGTTATCATCCCCCCGTCAGTAGTCCCCAGAATAGCCTGGGATTCATGGATCCTCCTTGAAGCGCTCGCTATTCCCTGCAAAGATATCAAACATACAGGCATATAGAGGCCGGATTAAGATGCTCTGATATTCAGCTAGGCCTTACTCCACGGCGGCCATGTAGTAACCCGGGTTTTTCCCCCAAACACCTTTAATTTTCCAGGTCTAAAACCCTAATTCCATACTCGATAATCGATCCTGATATCACGGGATGGATTCCCTTCTCTCTTTTATCCAGATGCCTTGCTCAATATTTGGCGCATATCTCGCAGAAACTTGAACAAATAGCCGTTTACCTCCGCAACTCCCGGCCCCCACTCACCAAACCGGGCTTACCCACTTATACTATAAATAAGCTCCTTGGGGGTAACCCGAACCCTAACGGTTCATTTCCCCCCATTCCGCTTCCTTTCTCCTTCTCAGCTCACTCTCATTGAGCACCACCACGGAAATCCCGCGCGCATCACCGGAGCCCATCGGCCGGAGGCTGCGCTCCGCCACGACTCGCCCCGCGCCGCCGCCGAGATCCGCCGGTGAATCCCCATCCGGCCCGTCAAGGACCGCAAAGGGACACCAGGCTTGCGCCATCTGCCTCCGCAAAGCCTCGCTCAGATCTCCTCCGGTAAGCCACTTGCGTCCATTAATTCGCCCTTGCACTTTTTGATTTCACCTTAGATTAGATCCAAATCGACCCGCCAACGATTCCTCGGCCATGCCGAATTAAGTTGCTAGCATTCTTTCCAGCTCGCATAATAGATAGGTTATGGGTTCCAATCCATTCTCCTACTACCTGCAAGTACTAATTTCGCCACAAATCCGAAGATAAGATTCCCAATCTGGGCCCGATCCACTCAAAATTTCCGCCTTGGCCTCAATCACCCGGCCGGACTTCCCCTTTTCAGTTCCTTTTATTCGCGTTAAGTGTCTATGCGGCCATCCATCGTCCCCAAAGAACCCCTTCAACATTTAGATCTCCATAATTTTCGTCATAATACTTGATACCCGGACAATTTCGAACTTTACTCGGTGAGCTAACACCCGGGTTGCACGCAATTTTTCATGTCTCAATATTACCCCACCGATACTCGGCCGGCTCACAACTTCCGGGTCTTAGTCCTCTTATTCTTTTACTTTGCATTTTGCAGGTCAACCACATGGCTCCCAAAAAGCAGGGGAAAACTCCAACCAAAGTTAAAGCCGCCAACTCCATATCCGCCAACTGGGCGCGGTCTACAGTCACCAAATCCAAGTTGGAGGAGCTAGTGGAGCTGGGAGTCCTTCCTCCTCAAGAGGATATCCAATGGAGAGTGCCGGGTAAGGAGACCCGGCCCACCCCGACAAAAGGCGAGGTAATTTGCTTTGTGGAACATGTGACCCGGGGCTTCCGCCCACCGGGTCACCCCTTTTTCCGTGATGTTTTAAATCATTACGGTCTTCGCGTCTTTGATATCGGGCCTAATTCTGTTCTCAACATCTCCCACTTCATAGTCCTTTCCGAATCATACTTGTGCACTTCGCCAAGTCTAGCTCTTTTCATCGAGCTTTTTCAATGCAAACCGTGCCGCGAGAGCGGTGACGGGGCGCTTCTCGCTTGCGGCGGGGTTTCCATCCAGCGCCGCAAGAATTCTCTGATGCCACCCCTCACCCTTAATTCCCATGTCAAGCACTGGCAGCTCTCCTACTTCTACTGCCAAGACACCTCCCCACCCGGCCAAAGGAAGCTGCCGGGTTACTCAGAGGGTCTTCTTGACATCTCTGATAAATTTAGTGCCTTTGCCCCTGACTCGGACAGGGAGGCAATTCAACCTCTTTTAGCCAAAATCACCACTCTCACAGCCCAAGGCCTCATCGGGCTCAACCTGGTGAAGACTTGGGTAGATTTCCGGATTCAACCCAACTCCATCCGCACAAAGTTAATGTGCGAGTATTCAGGACAATCTACAGACCCGCTCCGGTACTCCGACAACATCTTCGCAGCTGGCGATACTCATAAAACCATCAAGGGCTTTCTGACCGAAAAGCTCGAGGTAATCCGGAACATATCCGGGTTAGAGCCCTTCACGCTTGAGAACCCAGCCCCCAAGGTGAAAACCCGACTTTGATGCCTTTACCTTTGCTCTTTCCACTTAATGCAGTTAATAACCCTTATGCTAACACTTTTCAGGCTGATGATGATTTTTGGAAAACCAATGCCTCCCCTAGCTCCGAAAGTCCAGAGGGGCAAGAAACTGTTAACTCGGACGAAGGTACTCTCCGGATTTTATTTGGTTCCCTTGAACTCGCCATAACCCCTTCATTTCCAACCATAACTTTTGATGATATCCAGAACAAGAAGATGACGAGGAAGAAAACTCCAATGGCAAGGTAGAATCCGCCAGCGACGAGGAAGAACTGGAGCCGACAGTCAAGGTCGGATCCAAAAGAAAGACTCAAGAGGCCACCTCCAAGGTTTCATATCTCCTCCTCGCATTCAACTCGTATTACTTTAATGATATACTTGAGCTACCTTGACGTTATCCCACTGGCCGTTCTTGAAGGAGTCGCCCGTAACCAAGCGTAGGTCAACTCGAAATCACCCGGGTGATGATGCCCTTAACCCGGGTATTTCATCGACCCCCCCGCGGCGGGCTGGTAATTACCCTATCTTTTCTGGGTCAACACATTCTCTTTAAACCATTCCCATATGACATCTAACTTGATAATTTCCAGCTTCTCCCGAGTCCAGCGATGGATTTCCTTGTGACTTTGCGGTGAATACCGGGTAAGATCCCCTTCCTGATGTTCCACCATATTTCATCACCCTTTCTTGACTGTGTATTTAGCTACTCACTGACAACATCTTATAGGGCCACGGTCGTTATCAGCGATCAAGAGGAAACGGGGACCGAGGGCCCGGGTAAGGGGAGCCCGGCTGATAAGACTACAGCCGCGTCCAGCGATGAAAAACAAGCGTCGCCGCCAAACCCGGACACGCAAGGAGCCGAGTATCCCATTGCTTCACATGCAAGCAAGAAGAACAAAACCACCGTCTTGGGTGCAGAAGAAGGAGCGTCGTATTCCGACACACAAATGACCCGGGTTCCGCCTCCTACTAAGAAGAAAGCTCCTTCCCGGAATTTCCAAGGCCCCGGGTCTTCTGATACGAGTAAAGACACTTTCGATCAGTTGATGAACACTCTCCTCACTATGAAGACTTCTGAGAGCCAGATCTTGGAGCGCATGGCTGCAGAGCACCAGGTAAGGACACTTTGTATCTCATATTGCATACCTAGTCCCCAAGTTCCAAGTATGACTTGCAAAAGTGATGCTTGGCACTTTACGCCACATTCAGCTTTCCATACAATCCAACTAATACTTGCATTCCTTGCTACTTACAGGCACAGATAACCCGGTCTGATGAAACTTTACTGAAGACCGAACAACTTCTTCTTGCCGAGATGAAACGAAGGGAAATCCTTGAGGATGACATGAAAACCTTGAAGAAAGATGTTTCCAAATACAAGAAGAAGTGCAATGTCGCTCAGACCGAACTGAAGAAACTATCGGAACAGGTCTCCGATACTTATCAGATCTTGCTCAGTAAGTTTTCTGCTGTCGATTGGCTTCATGTCTTTGCTTTATTATAACAGACTCGGGATTACTGATACGCTCTTTCTTTTGTTACGACTGCAGGTGCCAACCTTGCAGCCCCAGAGGAAAATGCCATTGTCAAGGCTAGAACCCTCAAGACTGTGCTCCGGACTTTCTTTGCCGGAACAAAATTTATATTGGACGCTGTGAAGTGGCCTACGGAAGTATATCCGGGTGAAGAGAATCCCGTTCAAGCCTGCTCCACTGTGCCTGGCTGGATTGAAATCTGGAAACGCTCATCATGCCGGATTGGAATGACCCGGGCTTTTACTCTGGCCAAGGCTTTCTTTCCAAAGCTTGACCCGGGAAAAGTAACATCCAGGTTTCCCGAATTCAAGGCTGACGGTTCCAAATTTACACCCAAGGATTT
Source organism: Alopecurus myosuroides (assembly GCA_028641055.1). Classification (NCBI taxonomy): domain Eukaryota; kingdom Viridiplantae; phylum Streptophyta; class Magnoliopsida; order Poales; family Poaceae; genus Alopecurus; species Alopecurus myosuroides. Next base: position 90,694,227 of record CM054063.1, on the reverse strand, counting down.
CAAAGCCATACAAGCCGCAGTGCGCCCCTCAGCTACCACTTTGGCCGATAGCTTGGATCTAAATACGATTATGAGTGCATACGACGCTGATGGCAAAGTTATTACGGAGGAAGCGCCCCCGCCTTTTGATATCTTGGAGAAGTGGGTTTCTAGCTCGGCCAGGAAGAGGGAGGCGACTGCGAAGAGAGAGGCCGAGTTAGGATCGGGCCCGTCTGCCTCTACACCAGCCGTCCCTCCACCAGTCCGCCCTGATGCAATGAGTCCGGGTAAGGGTGCCGGGAAGGCTAAGCAGCAAACCCAGGACTCAGACCCGGAAGGCCGTACTTAGGAGGCCGAATAGGGCCGTACTATCATAATACCTTGTAATGCTTTGTATTCACACTGTTATGCTTTTGATGGTGCGCCTGTGCACCCCTGATACTGACGCCGTACCTTGTAACGTACTTTTAGTCCGTGATATACTTTGCGGCTTTCCTGGCCTTTTGATAACCGTATTGCTTGCCTATTCTTTGAACTTTTTCTCGATACCCGATTCTCTATTTTGGCTCCCTTCGTAAGACTCGGTTTTCCGAGTACCAGGGGCTTTGATACGTGGACTTTTTCTTTAAGTCCCCAAGACTCGGATGGTGAGGTTTTTCGAACTGCGATAGCCAAGTAGTTTGTTTCTGTTTCGAAGTCCCCAGTCCCCAGGACCCAAAGTCCGAGTCATGGGGGTGTGGCCTTTCTCAGAGAACAAATTATTTTTTACCGAGTCGCAAGCCTAAAGCCATTCCGTGTGAATACTGAAGTTATGCTTGATAGTTGTTGAGTTTCCGGCTTTTAGCCTTGTACTCTGCATAAACTTGTGGTTTAGATGACCCTTTTGACTATCTTGTACTGTAAGCCGGCTTTCGCGTGGATACCATGTTGTTACATCCATACGAGAACAGTGTCAGGCAAGTCCCATTGGGCTTCATGGCTGATTGTAATCGTAAGCGAACGAATCATGCCACTTTAGTGCGAGTCACATCGAGCTTAAGTAAGAAAAGTCAAGAAAATTTGGCTCCTTTGTCCAGTTATAAGATTGCAGCCGTACTCGTTTGCGAATAATCGGCCCTTATAACTTATAGGCATCAAGGCCGGGTCTTTTGGGTTGCTAGCTGGGCTACTTGAGCCGCCAGCCCCCGAGACCTGTATATACGCAACATTCTTAATGATACGGAAATACTGATGCCACGTGGATACTACTTACTTGCAATCAGGCTGTAACGAAATAGGACTTGATAACCATCTCTCTATTGCTGCAAGAAAGTTTGGATCAGCAGGCCGCCTCATTAAAAACCTTCCAGTCCCCTTAGGTACCCTGGGTAGGAAAAGAGCGCGTCTGAAACCTGCTGCCCGTTACATTGTTTAGTTCTTCGTGGACACCGGTCCCGAACCGGCGTGACCGGTGCACATTCTCCACGCGTTAGACTTTTTCATGACGAGTACCGGGTTTGCTAGCCAACCCGGGTAAGGCGTTTCCATGACATGGCCGGTTGTGAGTGATCGTGCAGCTTCTTCTTCTGTGGCGGATTGTTTGGAGGGGTCATCCTTGACAAAAGCCACCATTTTAGCATCTTGTGTTACCTTGGATTTTACTCGTTCGCCTTCAGTACTCGGCCTTTTTGATGTGGCTCTACCCTCCGGGTCTGCCTGAGACCGGTACTGCTTGAGTTCTTCTTTTCTACAGGCCTGCTCGGCTATTGCTGCATCTCCTTCGTCGCATTCAGCTGCTATGTCTCGATTTCCATGTATGGTAATGGTCTTCTTGGGACCCGGGATTTTTAGCTGTAGATATACGTAACACGGCCTAGCCATGAATTTGGCGTAAGCCGGCCTTCCAAATAACGCATGATAAGGGCTGCGCAATTTGACTACCTCAAAGGTAAGCCACTCAATTCGATAGTTATCCTTTGACTCTCCAAAGGCTACCTCCAATGCGATTTTTCCCTCGGGGCATGCTGAATGACCCGGCATTATCCCATGAAAAACTGTTGAGCTTTTTTGCAGCTGAGATTCCTTGAGACCCATGCGTAGGAAGGTTTCCCAATACAGTATATTGATGCTGCTTCCACCATCCATTAAAACCTTTTTCAGTTCGTACCCATTGACTTGCGGTGCGACTACTAGTGCCAAGACTCCTGGGTGCTCCACTCTTTCTGGGTGATCCCTTCTGCTCCATGTTACCTCCTGTTCTGACCATCTCAAGTACCTCAGGACAGCTAACGAAACTGAGTTGACCGCTTGCTTCAGTATCTTTTTGTCCTTGTTAGAGCCTCCTGTGGTGTGCACATGATATTGACCCAATTGTTTGGGGTTAGCTTGGAAACCTCCTGCCCCCCCTTGGTTATTACCTTGATTTCCAGCCGCCGGATTACCGGCTGGGGGTGGGCCGTTGCCCGGGTTTGCCCCTAGACCCGGTCCTCCTCCCCGCCCTGCACCTCGCATAGCTCTGTGCACTTCCTCATTTTTCCATCTTTGTAAATCGGCGCACTGTTCTAGGGAGTGGTTAGCTGGCCTGCCATTCCTGCTGTGCTTCGGGCATGCCATCCTGAATATGTCCCAATTGTTACCCGGCCTTGGTGGACCTTGATAGTTTCCTCCATTGTGGTTACCTCCGTTGAAATTTCCTTCTGCTCTGGGCCTCGAAGACCCGGCTTCTGTGTTGGCGACAAATTCGGAGGCTCCTTCGAACGGGCGCTTGTTCTGGCTATTTCCGTTATTACCTGATGCTGATCCATTGCCGGTTCTTCCGTTATTGCTTGTGTTTGCTTTTACCTTCTTGTCATCAGCTTCTTCTTCTGTAGTATCTGTCGCAGCGTGTTTGTTGCACGTATCCATCAATTCTCCCATTGTAACCTCCGACGCATTTCGACTGGACTTCATGCGAGTTAACTTTTGCACTAAAGGTATATACTTGCATGTTTTTGCCATGGCCTGTAGTGCATCCTTGGGCTGGATATCCGTGGATGAGTGAAGTATCTCCATAACCCGGCGCACCCAACTACGCGCCGATTCTCCCTTCTTCTGGACGCATCGCTCTAGATCATCAATAGTGAATAATTTCCTGCAGGTCCCGTGAAAGTGCTTGACAAACGCGGTCTTCAATTCCTCCCAAGACTTGATCGATCCTTCCGGCAAATTGGTGAACCACAATTTTGCTGCTCCTTCCGACATCATCAGGTACATGAACTTGGCTTGGAGGTTCTCGGACGCGTTGCGAATTGACATTGCCATCTCGTAACTGCTTAGCCATGTTTCGGGATCCATAGTTGGCTCATAATTCACTACTTTCCCCGGCTCTTTGAATTTTTCCGGGTAAGGTTCAGCTCTGATACTGTCCGAGAGACACTTAGGCCCCGCAAGAACGGTTGAGGCCGGCCTGGCTCTAGAAACGTGTGATACCGCGGGGGGCGCGGCTGGGCGCGATGCTGCGGGAAGTCCATGCGCTGCAGACCCGGCCGCGGCCCTCCGAGCCCTAGAACTGTCCACGACGGCCTGTGCTGCTGATGTTGCCTGAGCGCGGGGAGGAGGCGGCATTTGCTGTTGCTCTTCCCTCCGTCGCGCTGAACTTGTTTGGATATTCCCTTGCTGTTGACTGACGTATGGCGTCCCGTGCATACCGCTTCTGTGATCCGGATAATTGGCTTGCTGTGCCACCGCAGTGTGCAACAGATCGATGGCTTGCCGAGTCTTCTCTGCATGGGGCGACTCTCCCACAGGGATTTGATTCAACGCGAGTGTCGCTGCATATACATTGTCCATGGTGTTATTGTAGTGGCCGGCTGGTGTGCGGAACCGTGATGGTGGCTGTGGTGGTAGATCGTTGCCGGTTGTGACTCTAGTTTGTGGTGGGGGTAACCCGGTCCGCTCATTTGCCGGATGTGTCGCTGCTGTCACCTGTTGGGGTGCGGTTCCCTGGTTCACCACTGGTATCGGCTGGTCCTGAGGTGTAACAAATAAATTAGCCGGATTAATAACCCCGCCCATTGCTGGTAACCTGGTGTGGTTCCTTTGATGTATTCTAGACGTTTCCTCTCGGAGCCGGGTTTCCAACGCATCTAGCTCACGCCGCCGCGTGGCCATCCCTTGCCTTTCTGCCTCTACCTGCCTTCTTTGCTGTTCCAGCGCACGACGAGCCACATCCAGATCCCTGACGCGTTCCGCTGCGTTTTCCGGAGTGATAACCGTTGCGAGAACCGTGGGGTCTAGAATCAGATTGTTATCGAATAAGGCCGGGTGGCGTGGGTTCGAAGGACCCGCCCCTGGTGTCCGGTTTTCTAAGAATCCGAACGTGTTTGCATGCAACTCCTCATCCGCTGCTCTGCTGGTTACTGACGCCGACTCTCCATCAACCCGAGCCAAGACCGGGTCTCCGTTAGCCGCGCCCTGTCGCTGGGCCACCGCCTGAGCCGCCCCGACTGATGCCGCGGTTGCGTTTCCTTGGTTGGCCGCGGGGGCCGCATAGACTGCAACTCGGCGTACGATATCCGGTGTAAATTCATGTTGTTCTTCCTCACCGTTCTCCTCATACCGGTTTTCCAGTAGATCCAGGATAGACCCGGTATCATCTTCTCTTTCGGCCCGGTCGCGTGGGGTCCATGCCGGCTCCTCCGGCTGTTCCCACTCCGCGATGGGTTCTTCTGCCGGATGTGTCGTTCCAATCGATTCTTCGTCATCTGATCGGGTAGACGTGGCTTTTCCTGGCATAGAATCAGATCCAACATTGTCAGGGATCGAATTGGAAGCACATACCATACCAATGAAGACGCTGATCCGGCCGATCGTCACGACGGATCCGGATTCGAGGTGATCCGACTCCGGCCCCCAGCCGGAATCGTCCACCATCTTTTCTCCTTCGTGGTCGATGTAGACTTCGCCGATGACAAGATTCTCCATGCCCTTCCGAGCTTCTCCCGTGATGTAAACACCTTTGGACGCAGGCCCCACGGTGGGCGCCAACTGTCGTGGGATAATCACGGCAGACGTTACCGGGGGTAACTGATCTTGGGGCAAGACGACACAGGTGTTTGGGAGAGGGTTTAGCTCAGAGGAAAACATGGTGCGATTCAATCTGGTAGCCGGCAATCAAAGTCGCCGAGTCTCCAATCTCGATATAACAACTCAACTCTAGGGTTACACTGGATGCTCGATACCAAGCGCTATATCTAGGGTTCTTAGATCTCTGTCTAAAACTAGACCTGGGGGTCGGTTTATAAAGCACCCGTACCCCCTGGCTTATTCCCCAAGGCGCATCCTGGATCCTACCCGGACACGGCGCACAAACCCTAGCTTTCCTTTACAGTAACCCACAATCCGGATTACTGGGCCTACAAACTTGGGCCTTCCACAAGCTTCCTTATCCTTAGCCGGATCCTGCGCACCGTCCTTTGGGCCGGGTTACTCCTTGGAGTTTGGCCTACCGGGTTATCATCCCCCCGTCAAACCCACCTAATCGGAAAGAATTGGTAGCACCTCAATTTTATGAGCCCACTACCAAGAATGTCCGACTTGTGATGGTGCAGCACTGGCAGGGCGACCGACTAGACCTTCTTTGAGGGATTAAAAATCTACCAACTATCTAAATAGAGGTAAAAAGAGACATAACAATAACACAAATAAAGCAATTATAATGTGAAATGCTATGGCTCTCTTCATGGCGATCTCCATCTCCATAAAGCTTGTAAGTCGACTCGTGTCAACTCTTGTCACGTACCATCTTACTCCATGTAGCCGACTTGTACATCGACTTGCATGTCACCCGGGTTCTCCAACAAGCTACACTGGCTAGTAAATGAAAAATTACATAGAGAATCCGATACGCAGGCCGTTACACAATAAAAATGACAGCACCTAGGCTCCAGCCGGTTGACAAAAAACATGATATGCAGATCACGTATGGATTACACACATCACATGCACATAAGCCATACCATTTACAACATCCTGCAAAAACAAGTTATGCATAGAAACGATATCTACCGGCGTTGTGAAACTCGTAACAACATCTAAGGCGCTACGACAGGGCGAAGCAATTAGATCACATCTAACGCTAACTACATATCACATATGTGCGGATCTCGGGCCTAAAACCAGAAGCTACTGCTCTGATACCACTGTTGGAACGCGTAGAGATAAACGAAAACTTTTTCTACGCGGTACTTCCAAGATCTATCCGAGGTAGAAGGCCACGAGTATTACCACTAGACGCGCAGGTGCGGATTATCGATGCAGCGCGTCGATGCAGTGTAGTCCCACGATCCGATCCGGACGATCCAATCCCGCGATCGTCGAAGTGCTGAACGTACAGCAGCTCTGCCGGTATCCACACGTAAGAGGAGGATCTCCGACGGCGGACTGCTAGGTCCGGTGCGACGGCTGGAATGAGTGGGGCTAGGGTTCCCAACGCATGGGAGTGGAGTAACGTGCCCGCTGGGCAATTTGTGTCCCTCTTTATATAGCGAGTGGTAGTGGGCTTCACAACTCTTGTGGCCCATTCCCTCTGTGAGTCCGACTCACAAACTCGGTCCATTTCCGGTTCGGGTCCAACCCGACCAATACACTTGCTCCCGCTCTTAAGTGTGCGACCCTGCAGGCTCATGGTGACTTGGACACGATTGGAGTCCGACTCTCAATCGATCAATCGGTAGCGGCTCCTAGCAGAACGTGCCGACTCCCAAGTCCCATTGAGTCATGACGACATACCTTCCAATGTGACTTTCATCTTAGTCCCTTTTGCCTCACGATATACCTTGTCGAACTATAGGCGAATTATCGTCATCCCTTAATAGCTCAACTCTCTTCTCGGTCCATGATATATGATTCATCTGACTAACTCTTAGTCAACGTACTCAGTTAACACTTAACCGAGTCACGCATGGCCATGCTTCCGGAATCATATCACTCGAGAGGGACTAGAGAATATCTCTCCATTCGGAGGGGCAAATCCCATCTTGATTATCCACATCACGTAGCTTGCTTCTCATTCGACCCAAACTCTGCCTTTATAACTGCCTTGTCACGGAACAACATTTGACAGAACCTAAGTCGGTGATCCACAACTCGGATTGTGCGACAACCTCAGGTCTAAGGATTACATTGATTGAGACATGCAAATGACGACTTACTCGTTGCATCTCAATATGGGTCAGTCCGACTTTCTAAACTCTTTAGCCAAGTCTGTGAACGTTGGAATGGCATCGCCATGCCAATGACAAGTGGAACCGAGTCATCAGCCAACACTCACATTAGTCTAGGGTGTGTGTCCAGCACAACCTTAATGACCAAGGACAATTTAGTATGAACAACATGAATACATAGTTCCACAATCGAATCACATATTCAATGACATGTATCAGATGTTTAAAACAAGGACGTCTTAATAACTTTATGAATACATTGGGAATTACATCATACATGATTGCCTCTAGGGCATATCCCCAACAAAGGACCCATAAAGTCACATACCCAACAATCAAAAGGTTCAATAGCAAGAGAATAACTCATAGGAATTTCATTACGTCTAGAGATATTACCAACTCTTTGACATTCATCACAAGTTAAAACAAATTTACGTGCATCTTTAAAGAGAGTAGGCCAATAGAAACTTGATTGTAGAGCCTTTTGTGCGGTTCTATCTCCAGCATGATGTCCTCCATAAGCACTACCATGGCACTTTTTCAATATTGCTCGTTGTTCATGATCTGGAACACATCTTCTCATAATACCATCTACTCCTTCTTTATATAAGTGTGGGTCATCCCAAAAATAATGCCTCGAATCATAGAAGAATTTTCTTCTTTGCTGAGTTGTAAACGTTGGAGGCAAATACTTTGAACCAATAAAGTTAGTATAATCAGCATACCATGGACTATCTTGGGATTTTACCTTTATTGCAGCCAACTGTTCATTTGGAAAACTATCATTAAGAGGAATAGGGTCAAAAGCAATGTTTTCCAATCTAGACAAGTTATCAGCAATGGGATTTTCAGCACCCTTACTATCCACAATATGCAAATCAAACTCTTATAAAAGCAACACCCATCTAATCAGCCTAGGCTTAGCATATTTCTTTTCGATAAGGTATCTAATAGCAGTATGAATAGTAACCTTTGAATCAACAATATAAGGTCTAAACTTATCACATGCGAAAACTACAACTAAGAACTCTTTTTTAGTAGTAGCATAATTCTTTTGAGCAGCATCAAGAGTCTTACTAGCATAATGAATAACATTCAATTTCTTATCTACTCCCTGTCCAAGAACAACACCTACAGCAAAATCACTAGCATCACACATAATTTCAAAAGATAAATTCCAGTCAGGTGGTTGAACAATAGGAGCAGTAGTTAAAGCCTTCTTTAAAGTCTCAAAAGCTTACTTACAATCATCATCAAAAACAAATGGTACATCTTTTTGAAGAAGATTGGTAAGAGACTTTGATATTTTAGAGAAATCTTTAATAAACCTCGTATAAAAACCAGCATGACCAAGAACACTACGAATACCTTTAACATCCCTAGGACAAGGCATTTTCTCTATTGCTTCCACTTTAGCTTTGTCAATTTCAATACCTCTTTCAGAAATATTATGTCCAAAAACAATTCCTTCATTAACCATAAAGTGGCATTTCTCCCAATTAAGAACAAGATTAGTTTTCTCACATCTCTGCAAAACTTTATCAAGGTTGTGCAAACAATTATCAAAAGAATTTCCATACACGGAGAAATCGTCCATAAATAATTCCAAAATTTCTTCACAAAAGCCATGAAAAATAGAAGACATGCATCTTTGAAACGTAGCAGGAGAATTACACAAACCAAAAGGCATATGTCTATAAGCATAAGTACCATAAGGACAAGTAAAGGTTGTTTTCTCTTGATCTTTTTCCCTTACGACAATTTGAGAAAACCCAGAATGACCATCAAGAAAGCAAAAATGAGTTTTCTTAGACAACCTCTCTAGCATTTGATCAATAAAAGGCAAAGGATAATGATCTTTCTTAGTAACCTTGTTAACTTTCCTAAAATCAATGCCCATTCTATAAGCAACTACTACTCTTTGAGGAATAAGCTCATTATTTTCATTAGGAACAATAGTCATTCCACCCTTCTTAGGGACACAATGCACATGTCTCACCCATCTACTATCGGCAATAGGGAAAATAATACCAACATCAAGGAGTTTTAATACCTCATTTCTTACCACTTCCTTCATCTTAGGAATTAAACGACGTTTATGTTCAACAACTGGCTTTGCATCAGGTTCAATATTAATAACATGCTGACATATAGAGGGACAGATACCTTTCAAATCATCAAGAATATATTCAATAGCTCCACGGTGTTTCTTCAATATTCCCAATAATCTTTCCTCTTCCTCACTTGAAAGTTTAGCACTAATAATAACATGATATATTTTCTTATCATCAATATAAGCATATTTAAGATCATCAGGCAAAGGTTTGAAATCAAAAATAGGATCCTCCTTGGGTGGCAATGTGGTACCCAAGTCTTCCACAGGTAAATTATGTTTCAGTATCACCGGTTGACGAAGAAGAATATCGTCAATCTCATTTCTCTCTTCTATAAAGACCTCACTTTCATGGTCCTCCATATATTGCTGCAAAGCATTGTTAGGAGCAAGAGAAATAGAAGCAAGTTGTTCAACTTTAAAATTCTCATCAGGAAATTTAGATTCATAAGGTGCTCTAGCAAATTCGGAGAAATTGAACTCATGAGATTTTACATCAAATTTAGTCAATATCTTCTCCCTCTTACAATCTATAATAGCACCACAAGTGTTCAAGAAAGGTCTACCAAAAATAATAGGACAAGTTTTACTAGCAGCCTTACCAAGTACTAGAAAATCAGTGGGATATTTAGTTTTACCACATAAAACTTCCACATCCCTAACAATACCAATCGGAAAGACCATTTCTCTATTAGCAAGCCGAATAATCACATCAATATCCTCAATCTCACAAGAACCAATTTCATGCATAATTTCTTTATAAAGCTCATAAGGTATAACACTAGAACTTGCACCAATGTCACACAAACCATAATAGAAATGATCACCAATCTTAACAAAAAGCACAGGAACACTAGTTTTCTTAGGTCTGTGAGGATGGGAAACAATATTAGAAGCATCCTCACAGAAGACAATATGTTCATCCTCTACATTTCCACAAACAAGATCTTTTACTATTGCTACAATAGGTTCAACAGTTATTTGTTCATCAACTTCAATAGATTTCTCAATTCTCTTATTAACCACACTAGCTACAATAGAGTGTTCTTTCACCTTAGCAGGGAAAGGCATTTTTTCAATATAAGGCTCAGGAACAATAGGATTAACAACATGTACTTCTATATTACTAGCAGGAACAATATCTTTATAAGGTGCATGATATTTGTGATAATCCTTTTTAGGAATATCAAGATAGGAGGCAAAAGATTTAAGACAGTTTGCAAAGATTTGAGAATCAAGACCACAAACAGCACTAACATTATAGTAACCATCGGTTCCCATAAAGATTTAATGTATTCATAATCATATTTTATACCTGACTTTCTACCTTTGTCGTTCTCCCATCCTTCAGTGTTCTCCTGAATACGGTCAAGAAGATCCCATTTAGCTTCATCCTTCATATGTGTGAATTATCCAGAACAAGAAGAATCCAATAAATCCTTATCATGAAGAGAAAGCCTTGCATAAAAAGTATTGATAACAATATTACTCCGGAGCTCATGAACGGGAAATTTGAGCATTAATAACTTCATTCTCCCCCCAAGCTTGGGCAATACTCTCTCCATCATGAGGCTAGAAATTATATATTTGATTCTGGTCTTTATGAATCTCACTAGGAGGATAGAATTTAGAATAAAATAGAGGAACAATTTACTCCCATCCAATATATTCACCATTCTTCAGTAATTTGAACCATTCAGGGGCTCTTCCTTTCAGCAATAAAGAGAGTAATTTTCTTTTAACTTGATCCATAGTAATACCTGCACATCTGAATAACTCGCATAGTTCATGTATAAAGAGCATATTATCACCGGGATGGACAGTTCCATCTCCATAATAGCAGTTATTCATAACACGTCTAACAATTTTCATAGGTATTTCATAAGGATTCATTTCAGCAGATAATGGGTCACAAACTACCCTTGCAGTGATAGTCGTAGACCCCTAAATAGAGAATCAAAGGTATTATCCCTAATGAAGTAAAACAACAGACAGAAAAAAAAAACACTCACAGTAAAAGTTTCTCTTTCCAATTCCACTTACCATCAGCACTTCACTCCCCGGCAACGGCGCCAGAAAATAGTCTTGATGACCCACAATTATAGGGGGTGTATCGTAGTACTTTCGATAAATAAGAGTGTCAAACCCAACGAGGAGAAGAAGGTGTTGACAAGCAGGTTGGATGGAGAATTCACTGTAAACACTAGCAAACGGGTTTTTCGTGGTTTTTGATATAGTAGATAAATAAAGTGCGAGTAAATAAAAGACAGTAAATAATATTGCAGCGAGTGGCCCAATCCTTTTGAGAGCAAAGTACAAGCCGGTTTTTCTACTTATAATTACCAAACGTTCTCTAGGACACATGGGAATTTCGTCAAGTGCTTTCGCTTCATTACGGTTGATTAATATTTATTGGTTCATGAAGTGTTGTGTGGGTGAACCTATGCTAATGGACCGCCCAACTAGGACTAATACATACTTGTGATTATACCCCTCATAAGCATCCGCAAATACAAGAAAGTAATTAAGATAAATCTAACCACAACCTTAAAGCTCCGGGATCCTACACTCCCTCGTGCATTGGTTTCCTAACGGGGGTTTAGGTTTCTGTCACTCTGGCAACCCCATAGTCAGTAGCCAAATACACAATGCATCCTCCTAGGCCCATAAATCTTAAGTATCATGTAGTCGACGTTCACATGACACCATTAGAAGAATAGCACCACAACTTAAATACCGAACCATGAGATATTACTTCAACATAACTTCACTACTAACATCATGACTTCTCACATGTCCTCAAGAACTAAACAAACTACCCACGAGACATCATATGGATCATAATCAGAGGTAATATAATGGATACTAACAATCTAGTCATAAAGTGCAAACACCGATAAATCTCACAAGCATCAACTACTAACAAGTAATCCACACCGGGAGAGAGATCTAGTGGTAAACAACGATAAAGACCCCTAATTGTTACAGCGGGATGAAGGTGGACGGTGGCGGTGATGGTGCTGGTGATGAGGATGATGATGATGATGATGATCTCGATGAAGCCCGGAGTGATGATGGTGACGATGGCGACGATTTCCCCTCTCCGGAGAGGAATTTCCCCGGCAGATTTCTCCGTGCCGGAGAGCTTTTCTCTCTCTGGTGTTTTCCGCCCCGAGGCAGCTGCGGATTAATTCTTCGACGATGTGCTGGGGCTAAGGGTTCCCTCGGGGTCAAGTACGCGAAAGGGGGCACCCGGGAGTGGTCCAGGGGGGCTAGACCACCCCCAGGCGCGGCCAGAAGGGGCGCACGCCGCCTAGTGGTGTGGGCCCCAGGTGGCCCCCCGACGGGTGCCCTTCTGGCTCACTTCCTCCTCGGAACTTCTAAGAATCCTCCGATATCCCCCCTCTTCTTCTGATCTTCTGAAATAGAGTATCTTGACAGTGATTTTTCCATCAGATTTCTGCTTCCGGTGTTTATTCTCCAAAAGTTATGAAACATGCAAAATAAAATAAAATAATTGATGCATCATAACATGAAATATATCGATGAATGACAGAAAATAACAATATAAAATAGTGATGCAAAATGGACGTATCAGCTCTCACGGAGTTACCGCTCTTGGGTGCGCGGTACACCTGGACCAACCGTCAGCGCGACCCGGTGAGATGTGTGCTGGACATGGTTTTTCTGGCCCCAAAACTGGCGCTCTACTCCCTTTGCTTTGCTGCTGGCAGAACCAATTCCAAGGTCGGATCATACCCGACTGATCATGGACTCGGGGAGGGGCTACCCAGTCCGCTCTAATCGTTTCTTCTTCGATCTAGGATGGTTCGAGCTTGAAGGCTTCCCTGGTCTTCTACAATCCCAGTGACTTAGGCTTATTCCAGGCGTCGTGGGGTGAGACATTATAGATTGGGGGAAGCACATGGCCGGGGGGCTTAGGCAATACCTTAGGGGCTAGAGCAGTAATATGGATAGAGAGGCTAGAGTCTGCAAACTGGTCTTGTTGGATCAAATTAAGTCTTTCGACTCGAAAGCTGACACATAGGGTTTGGACAAGGAATAATGGGTCTTCCGGTAAAATTTGGAGGACCAATTGCTGAACATTTATTGCCTTGAGGAGGAGTATTGGTGGCAGAGCGGTAGGGTGCGTTGGGCTTTGCAAGGGGACACAAATATCGCCTATTTCCACGATGTTGCGACTTGGAGGAGAAGAAAGTACATTATCTCGACGCTCCAGTCCACAGAGGGACCGATTAGCGATCCCCATCCGATCCATACGCATGTGTATGATTTCTACTGGGAGCTTTTGGGGACCGAAGCTCCTAGGCACTTAGGGCAGAGCCCTTCCATTTGGGCTGCTGAGCGACGTGTGTCGGACGTGGAGAATTATGGGCTGCTCCTTACCTTTTCAGATGTCGAACTTGAGGCGGTGGTGAATGACATGAATACCAATACAGCGTCGGGGCTAGATGGGTTCCCAGTGAGTTTCTTCACGAAATATTGGACTCTCTGCAAGCCGAGGGTGCTCCACATTCTTAACGATTTCATGTTGGGCCGCGTGGACGTGTACAGGATGAACTTTGGAGTCTTATCCTTGACCCCGAAAGTCCAAGGGGCGGACCTGATCTCCCAATTTAGACCAATGACCCCGATTAACACCATATTCAAGATCGTCTCCAAGGCCATGGCTTCTAGATTGGACCCAATCACCAACAGAATCACCAGCCATACCCAAACGACTTCCATCAAAGGGCATTTCATCCTTGACGGGGCTTTGCCCTACACGAGATTGTGCATGAGCTGAGGGTGAAGAGGATGTGGGCATTCTACTCAAGCTGGACTTTGAGAAAGCGTATGACCGGGTGAACTGGTCTTTCCTTTTAGAGGTCCTACGTCGAAAAGGGTTCGACGTAGGGTATATCCATAGAATCGAGCAGCTTATTGTGGATGGGCAGACTGCTATCTCCATCAACGGGGAAATTGATCCGTTCTTCCGTAACAAGAGAGGGGTGCGCTGGGGGACCCTCTCTCATCGTTGTTTTTCAACTTCGTGGCCGAAGCCCTCTCGACCATTTTGTCTGCAGCTTGTAGTGCGGGTCACATCAGTGGGGTAGTGCCTCACCTGTTTCCAGGGGAAATCTCTCATCTCCGGTACACGGACGACACCATAATTCTGCTCCAGAATAAAGATCTGGACATTGCAAACTTAAAGTATCTTCTTCTCTGCTTAGAAGACATGTCAGGTCTTAGAATTAACTTCCACAAATCAGAAGTCTTTGTCCTTGGTCAGCTAGTGCAGGAACAAACTCGTATCGCCAATATGTTGAGCTGCAAGCTGGGCTCCTTCCCCTTCCTGTACCTAGGTTTACCTATTTCTGAAAGGAAGCTGATGATAGAAAAATGACACTATTTAGTGAACAAGTTGGGTGCCAAAGTGGAAGTGTGGATGGGGCGTCTACTTTCCTCAAGTGGAAGGTTGATCCTCTCAAACGCTTGTTTAGATGCGTTGCCCACCTTCACCATGGGCCTCTTCCTCCTTCAAGACGGTGTTCGCGAGAAGTTTGACGCCATCCGCGTGCGGTTCTTTTTGGAGGGTTCGGGTTTGAAATGCAAGTGTCGTATGGTGATATGGCCGGCGGTTTGTCTCCACAAAGACTGCGGGGGTATGGAGCTGAGCAACACCAAAAGGATAAATAAAGCTCTGATGCTTAAGTGGGTTTGGAAGCTGTTTTAGACTGACTCCTCTCTTTGGCGCTGCTTGATTTTTACCAAGTATCTGGAGGCTCCCAATATCTTTGCCGGGGATTCCCGAGGGGGCTCCCAATTATGGAACAGCCTCCACAAAATTAAGCAGTTGTTCAAGCCGGGGGGCGAAATATGAGGTCTGATACGTCCATTTTGCATCACTGTTTTATATTGTTATTTTCTGTTATTCATCGATATATTTCATGTTATGATGCATCACTTATCTTATTTTGCATGTTTCATAATTTTTGGAGAATAAACACCATGACCAGAAATCTGATGAAAAAAGCACCGTCGAGATACCCTAATTCAGAAGTTCAGAAGAAAAGGGGGGTGATACGTCTCCAACGTATCTATAATTTCTGATGCTCCATGATCATATTTTGTTAATTGCTACTTGTTTTCTCCCTTATTTATAGCATTTTTATACGTTTTACGGGACTAACCTATTAACAAGATGCCAAGTGTCAGTTCCTTGTTTTCTGCTGTTTTTGGTTTCAGAAAAGTTGTTCTGCAAACATTCTCGGAATTGGACCCCACAAAGCCTGAAGTTCCTATTTTTCCTGGAAGCATCCAGAACATCGAAGACGGGCAACAGGGGGTGACACCATAGGGTGACGCGGGTCCCCCTAGCCGCACCACCTATGGGTGTGGGGCCCCTGGAGCTCCACCGCCTTTGCCCTTTCGCCTATTTAAGCCCCCCGGATGGAAAACCCTAAACATCTGATCAAAAATCCCCGAAAAGTTCCGCAGCCGCCGTCACCCTCAACCCTAGATCAGGGGGTTCTAAAGCTATTTCCGGCACCCTGCCGGAGAGGAGATCATCACTGAAGGCTTCTACATCACCATGCCTGCCTCCGGAGTGATGCGGGAGTAGTTCATCCTTGGACTACGGGTTCGTAGCTATAGCTAGATGGTGAAAGTGCATTCTCGATATCTCGTTGTTTTGTGTGTTTGTTAACAACATGAAGAAGTTACTAACCGTATGTGCTACTTTGTCAAAGGATTTGGTCTTAAATCAGCACGTATACGGTGTCAAAGAAATGGTGAAGAAATCGAAGATCAACGAACTTTTCCGGGCCAGAAAAAGGGTTTTCA
This sequence comes from Alopecurus myosuroides, assembly GCA_028641055.1. Taxonomy (NCBI): domain Eukaryota; kingdom Viridiplantae; phylum Streptophyta; class Magnoliopsida; order Poales; family Poaceae; genus Alopecurus; species Alopecurus myosuroides. The sequence continues at coordinate 90,678,108 of CM054063.1, read as the reverse complement.
AAGTGCAATCCGGATTATTCCGGAGGAGTCCGGGATCCGGATTCAGTCCGGATGAGTCCGACTGTAACGCGATTTTCTCTATTGCAATCCGGATTATTCCGGATGATTCCGGGATCCGGATTCAGTCCGGACGATTCCGACTGCAACGGGATTTTCTCTGTTGCAATCCGGATTCAGTCCGGATGATTCCGACTGCAACATGAATTTCTCTGTTGCAATCCAGAATCCGGAAAATTCCGGAGCAATCCGGGCTGGTCGCGGTTTGGGCAGAAAAACGGCTAGTTTGAGTGGGGGCTATAAATAGCCCCTCTCTTTCTTCCCCAAGGGTTAGCTCCACCAGCATTGAAGACTCCATTGATTGAGCTCACCCACCAAGCTAGATCTCCCTCCTCCTCCACCCAAATTTGTTGATTCTTTGAGGATTGAAGGAGGACCACCGGATCTACATCTTCACCAACCGGATTTCCATTTCCCTCTCTTTCACTTGAGAGATATTTGCCTAGGGTTTCCTCATGTGGAGAACCTAGGCTTCTTGTTACTAGTGGTGATTCAAGAAGAGTTGGGAGCCCCCAATTAAGTTGTGGGTGTGTGCCCCAAGTGTTTGTAAAGAATTCGATCCCCGCCTCAAAGGGGTTCAATAGTGAGAGGTGAACTAGGCCTTTGTGGCGGAAGTTCATCGGAGAATAGGGTGAGGCCTTTGTGGCGTTGATTAGGCCTTCGTGGCGAGCTCACACCCCTCCAACGAGACGTACTCCCTTAACAAGGAGGAACTCGGGAATACATCGTGTCTCCGTGTGCTTCCATTGGTTACCTCGTTCCTCACTCTCTACTTACTCGTACTTGTAGCATTTATTGTAGTACTTGTTGTTTTGAGTGTTGTCCTAGTTGCATTAATTTCTTGCCTTGCCATATAGGTAAATTCACCATTAGTTGCACTATCTAGAGAATTTACCTTTGAGTTAAGCCTCAACCTTGTTAAAAATTAAAATTGGTCGTAGCACCTATTCACCCCCCCCTCTAGGTGCCCATACTTTACTTTCAATTGGTATCAGAGCCTCGGCTCTTGTATCGGGCTTAACCGCCTAAGAGTTTTAGTATGGGAGAAGATTTCGATACCGAAACGTCCGTTGGCAAGGTGACCATGGATGATCTCAATGCTTTGAGAACTTCATTGACCTCATCCATAGACACCAAATTTGATGAGTTGCGTGAACTAATGGCACAACTCCTCAAAGCCAAAGGACCGGAGGTAGTCGAATCCCCCCTTCCGGAAATTCCTTCGGAAGGCACCAAGAAAGGGGTAGATGGTGACCCACTTAAAAATGCTTACGCCGAACAATCCACTAAGAAAGGCATGGGTGGAGAGGAAGGATATAACGTCGTTAAAGGACGATATTCTCCCGATCCCCCCGTCCCTCATCCTCATATAATCCCTAGGGGAGATCCACCTAAAATTGATGCTTTTTCTTTTCGTGAATGGCAATACTACATGGAGACTCACTTGAACTCTTCTTGCATAGATCTTTGGAGGATCACTCGTGACGGATACAAGCCATTTGATCCCAAGAATCTCACAAGAAGAGAAGCCGTAGATTGCCAACTCAACTACACCGCCTTGTCCATTCTTCAACAAGCCGTGGGTCCTAACCACATGCCGCATCTTCAACAATATTCCACCGCCAAGGAAACATGGGACGCTCGTGTCGTCATGTTTGTGGGCAATGAAAGCATGCAAAGGAATAGATATGATGCCTTGACCAATGAGGCCGAAGGGTTCTATATGCATGATGGAGAGGATCATGTGGACATGTACCGGAGACTCAAGACTCTTGCCACCGCCTTCTCAAATGTTGGCGCCACATACATTGATGATGCTTGGATCAAGAGGAAGTACATGATTGCTATAATGCCATTTGAGGGCGCGGACATGAAGAGCATTCAAGGGAGACATTATTTCTCCTCCATGACCTCAACTCAATTGATGCAAGAGATGTGCTCCTACAAAGTGCAAACCAAGAATGCGCTTGACAACCGTGCTAGGGCCATTGGAATGCACCAAGGAGCATCCGTTGCTTTGAAGGCCAAGGTGTTGTCAAGAGAGGTTGAGAATGAAGAAGAAGGAGAAGAGGCGTTGCCTCCTTTGAAGGAACAAGACTATGATCCCGTTCTAAAGGATCTCATTGCACTCACCGTGCAAAAGTTTTGGAGCAATCCTCCCAAGGGCAAGAGATTTGTTGAGGAGAAGACTAGGTCTCGCTATGGAAATGATGGGGCTCAAAAAGTGAGGTCTTGCTTCAATTGTCAAGATAAGCATCACTTCATTGCGGAGTGCCCCTATGAGAATAGAGAGCTCCATAGTGGCAAGCTCATTCGCAAGGACAAGTCCAAGGTTGAGTACAAGAAACCTCACTTCAAGAAGAATCCTTTCAACAAGAAGTCTCCCACCAAGTTTGTGCTCTTGACTCAAGAGGAGTATGATTCCAGGAGTGATGAAGAAGAAGAAACCACAAGTGAAGTGGCCGCTCTAGCTATTGCTTATACTCCATCATCTTCATCCCTCTTTGAATCCCCCAATGACGATCTTCCTCAACGTAATGCCAAGTGCTTCATGGCTAAGGCCACGGAGGTATCACCTTCCCCCAACTCTAAGACCCCTAGTGAACTTGAACATCTTGCTAGTCTTAGAGAAGAAGAAGAAGAAAGGGTCTCCTTGGACCGTTTTATGTCTAACATGCAAGGGGAGACCAAGAAGTACGTTGAGTATCTCATGAGGCAATTGGGAGAGGCCCAAGATGCTCTTGAGAAGAAAGGTGAGATTGAGAGAAGGGATGCGGATGAAATTGCATCTCTCTCTATGACTCTTGAGGAAGAGCATGATGGTAGAGTTTCTTTAGAGAATGAACTTGAATCTATTGAATTAACTCATAATGAACTTATCTCAAACATCACTAAGGAACGTGATCTTGCTATTGCTAAATATAAAAAGGCTAAAAAGGATAAGGTCGAGTTTGGGGTTGGTCATGGTAAACTAACCGAGGAGTTTGAAAAGCTAACCAAGGCTCACAAGGATTTGGAAAGCCAGCACTCATCCCTCAAAGAGTTGCATGAACAACTTCAAACTCAACTTAATCAAACTAACAATGCTATCACCTCTACTTCTTCTTGTGATCATGCAAATATTATTGAGGAAAATGCTAGGTTGAAGGATGAGCTAGCAAGGCTCAAGGGTAAAGGCCCTCAAGTTGTGAAGTTTGTGACCCCTTCCCCACAAGTAGTTGCCCCTAACTCTAATGCGGTCATTGCTAGACCACAATTGAGTGCACCAAGGCAACAAGTGGGCAAGCAAGGTCTAGGCTATGTAGCCAAGAAGAAGAACAAGAAGAAGAAGAGCAAGAATAAGACCAACAATGGTGCTTCGAGTGGTGTTGTCATTAGGGACAACACTACTCCTAGTACACCCGCTCAAGCAAACAACATTGCCTCGAGTAGTAGTGTCATGAGGGACAACACTACTCGTAGCACATCCGCGGTAACTAACAATCCACACCATTTCTTACATGTTGATTATTATGGTGTTGTGCAAGATAAATATGTTGGTCCTATTGAGGGTTTCATTGACTATAATATTTGGGTTCCAAAGACCCTTGTTGCTAATATGAAGGGACCCATCTCGGGTCCTAACTCTAGTCAATGATCTCTTGCAGGACTATGCTTCCGGTGGGACTAAATGGATTCTCGATAGTGGATGCACTAATCATATGACCGGAAGCAAAGAGATTGTGACGGAGTTGCGACCTAATGACATCCAAGCAACCGTCACTTATGGGGACTCATCCAAGTCTAAGGTATCCGGGTTCGGCAAGGTTGTGGTGGCTCCCGATATAACTATCGAGAACGTCATGCTTGTCGAATCCCTTGGTTACAATTTACTTTCCGTCCGCTCTCTTGGAAAGATGGGTTTTTCCGTCTTTTTCGATGGTGATATTGTGGTCCTTTTGAGGATCAAGACTCTTGACGTCGCTCACGTGGAACATGTTGAAAATGAGTTGTTCGTGGTGGACTTTTCGAAGTCAACCAACTCTCAAGCAATGTGTCTTTTCGGGAAGGCGGACTTGGGATGGTTGTGGCATCGCCGCCTATCCCATGTCAACATGAGAACTTTGCAAAGTCTTCACAAAGGTGGCCTTATTGTCGGACTAAAAGAAAATGTCTCCTTTGAAAAGGACCGTGTTTGTAGGTCGTGTGTTGAAGGGAAGATGCATGACAAGGTGCACAAGGCCAAGACTATTATCTCATCAAAGAGGATCCTGGAGCTTCTCCATGTTGATCTCTTTGGTGACGTGCCCGAGGCAAGTCTTGGTGGCAAGAAGTATTGCTTGGTGATTGTCGATGATTATTCAAGATACACTTGGGTTTATTTCTTCAAGTGCAAGAGTGAAGCTCAACAAACCATCATCGACTTCTCCAACGAAGTGCAACGTCAACACAATGTGCAAATCATGGCTATTAGGAGTGATAATGGCTCGGAGTTCAAGAACTATACATTGAATGAATTCCTTAGTGAAGAAGGCATTTGTCATCAATACTCCGCCACTTACACTCCTCAACAAAATGGTGTTGCCGAAAGGAAAAATCGCACCCTCTTGGATATGGCAAGGACCATGTTGGTGGAGTACTCTTCTCCCCAATATTTATGGGCCGAGGCCATATCCACCGCATGTCACTCCTCCAACCGCCTCTACATCCGCAAAGGCTTGGACAAGACCCCTTATGAGATCCTCACCGGCAACAAGCCCAACGTCTCCTACTTTCGTGTATTCGGTTGTAAGTGCTTTTATTTGATCAAGGGTGTTAGGTTGTCTAAATTTCAATCCAAAACTATTGAGGGTATTTTTGTTGGTTACGGTGCCGAATACCACACTTATAGAGTCTTTGACAAAGCCTCACGGATTTTCATAGAATCTTGTAGTGTGGCTTTCGAGGAAAATGATGGCTCCCAAGTGGCGCAATTTCATGTTTCTAATGAAGATGTTGAAATACCTCAAGAAGCCATAGGAAGGATGGGTGTGGGATTTTTCCGCCCCATTGAGGGACACCTTATGGCGACTCGAGAAGGACTATGCTCTACTCAAGTGGAACCCTCCTCTACAATAGAAGATCAAGCCAAGGAGCCAAATGTTACACCTAACCAAGAACATGCTCAAGACCCTCCTCTTATTGACCAAGTGACTCCGCAAGTCGTACCCACTCCTCTCACTAATGCGAGTCAAGGTCAAGGCCAAGATCAACCATCCTCCTCATCCTCTCCTCATGTTGAAGCAAGTGTTTAAGATATTATTGTTGTTGATGATGATGATGATGATGATCAAGGCCAAGTTGGTCAAGATGGGGACCCAAATGATCAAGATGATCAAGTGATCCCTCCTCGCAATAATGAGGAGATCGAAGCTCGTCGTGTCAAAAGGATAAGAAGAGCTTTGAAACAAACTAATGCCCAAGACAACAAGGTCTTGGAGGATGTTCAAGCTCGAAGATCCACAAGAAGGCAATTGGCACATTTTTGTGAGCATCAAGCTCATATCTCTATGGTGGAGCCTAAGAAAGTGTATGAAGCTCTTGAGGACTCCGATTGGGTTGAAGTTATGCATGATGAGCTCAATAACTTTGGGCGCAACAAAGTTTGGAGATTGGTTGAGAAGCCCAAAGATTGCCACAATGTTATTGGCACTAAGTGGATTTTCAAGAACAAGCAAGATGAGCATGGCATTGTCATTAGGAACAAGGCAAGATTGGTTGCACAAGGTTACACTCAAGTTGAAGGCATTGACTTTGATGAAACCTACGCACCCGTGGCTCGCCTTGAGTCCATCCGTATCCTCCTTGCTTATGCATCCTCTCATAATTTCAAATTGCAACAAATGGATGTGAAAAGTGCTTTCTTGAATGGTCCACTAAAATAGGAGGTATATGTTAAGCAACTGATGCATGTAAAATGCATAGATGAATTTTGCATATTTTCACATGGTTTTCTATTACATATTGCATCATATAAGGGTATAATTCAATGTTTTATAGTATTTTGGGGTTAAATTACAAAGTCCCCCAACTTTTATGGAATTAACCCTGCCTGTCAGAAACCCCGTTTTCTATATTTTTGACGTTTCAGGGGGCAAACTTCCGCGAAATCACCTGAAAATCTGTGGGGGTCATTTTCTTGGAAGGAGAAGACTTGCGAGCGAAGGATCCACGAGAATTAGGCAAGGAGGCCCAAAAGAGGACCCTCCACGCGGTCAGATTCCTTGGCCGCGTGAGAGGCCCCCTTTTGTCCCCTGTGGCCCCAATTCCTTCCATCTTCGACTTACCGACTCCGTCTTGACCTAAAATCGACTATAAAAAGGGTCCCCCGTACCCTTACGAAGGAGAGCGCCGCCGAAACGCCGAAACACCAAAACAGAGACCTGGAGTTCCAGATTGGAGGGGGAAAACTCCGGCGGGGCGCCGCCAGTGTGATCTCCTACCCCTCCAACGTCATCTCCATCGACATCTCCATGAAGAGGGAGTAGTCCACCCCAGGGCTATGGGTTTGTGGAAGTAGCACTTGTATCTCTCTCTCTCTCTCTATGTGCTTCACTAATTAGATCCGTATGAGCTGCCTCACATGATTACGGGCACCGTTGTAATTCCTATGTGGTGGATCTTTTCTATGAGTTATTGAATCTAAGATTGCAATTGTTTCTCTTGAGTTATTTGAGTAGATGTATCTTATGTACCCCGTTCTTATTTGCTAGCTTTGATCAATCTAGTTCTTGAGAGCGTGTGTGGGGTGATGGGTGCATTAGTTGGAGTAACGGGGGGTGGCTAGTGCTGCGAAAGTGACAGAAGTTCAGCGATCCACTTAGGTTTTGTTAAACCTTTCTTAGTTACCTCACTAGGGATAAAAAGGAGTACCTTGTTACCGGGGATTTGAAGTGACACCAATCAATCTCCATGACTAGATCTAGCAAGTTCTTACTTCAACTTCATGTCACATTGCTTAAAACTATACTCTGGTTTTTCCTTAATTATCGAGGTGTTATGATTTATTTCGCATCTTGGTGGAGTATAAGAGGGATCAATATGACCGTAGAGATCTCTATGCTAGGACGTGATGCCCATATGAAAGTACTCAATGTTAATCATGTTATTGTAATCTCACATGTAATTCTTTATGTCCACCGTCTACTACTTTATTTGAGAGAATGCAAGTGTAAAACCATGAACCCCGGTCCTATTTTAAATATAAGAAAACACTCTAGTTACTTTACTTGCACTTTACTTTACTTGTATCTCCAATTCGAATTTACATTATCTCCATCACCACTTTCATCACAAAAATACAAAAACAATCCATTGCATATCTATTTTCTCATTTATATTTAGTAGTAGATTTAATTACTGCACATTTCCTTTCAGTTTTGCATTGCAATTTAGAAGTCTCACACCTTGTGTTTGACAACCACTTGGTGAGGTTGAGGGCACAAAATTCTCTACTTGTTTGCAGGATCCTGGAGGAAGCTTGGAAGACAACTGCTGAAATACTGGCTCCCCAAGAGTTCGATATAAACCCTCGAGTCACCCTCGTGGGGAAGAAGGCTTGCCACTAGCTACACACTCTGCACTTAGAGTCTCAACCTAGCCATCAAGCGTTTTTCTGGCGCCGTTGCCGGGGAGCCATAGGTGAAGGAGTTGTCCAAGGGAGCTCACAAGAAGTCTTCATCACCAACAAGGTGTGCAAACACCTAAGCTTGGGGAGGTTGCACCTACGTGAGTACCGTCCTTTCTATCTCCACCTTCTTTCAAGTAGATTGTTTTGTTTCTTGTCTTGTTTTTGTTTTTTGTTTTGTTTTTGTTCTTGTTTTTGTTTTGTCTTGCATATTTTATTTTAGTTTGCATTTTAGTTTTGCATTTAGTTTTCTAGTTTATTTTAGTATTTCGAATTTGCCTAGTTACTTTACTTTTCAGTTTTGCATAAAAAATTAAAAACTACATAAAAACTGTTAAAATGGGTGATAGAACTAAATTAAGTGACTGCACAAATACACCCAATGACCAATTCATTGCTAGGCCAATTACTACACCTGAAATACAAGCTGAAAGCTATGAAGTAAGTCCTAGTTTATTGAATTTAATTACTAGAGAGCAATTTGGTGGTAGTGCTATGGAGGATGCCTCTATGCATCTTCATGATTTCATGGAAATATGTGATATGCAAAAATTTAAAAATGTGGAAAGTAGTGTTTTAAAACTGAAATTATTTCCTTTTTCACTTAGAGGAAAGGCTAAAGAATGGTTACTTTCACTACCTACAGCTAGTATAAATTCTTGGGATGATTTAATAGAAGCTTTCATTAAGAAATATTATCCTCCCGTTAAAATTTTGCAAAATAGGAATAATATCCTCTCATTTAGGCAAAATGATAATGAACATGTAGCCCTGGCATGGGATAGAATTAAATTAATGATTAGAACATGCCCATCACATGGAGTAAATTAATGGACCATACTACACTCTTTTTATAATGGTCTAAACTACATGTCTAGAAATATACTTGATTCTGCTGCTGGAGGTGCCTTTATGAGTAAAACTGTAGGTGAGGCTAAAAGCATATTAGAAATCATATTGCAAAATTATAGTCAATGGAATACTGAAAGATCACCCAATCCCACTAAGAAAATAAACTCAATTGAAGAAACCAATGATTTGTCTTCTAAAATGGACACTATTCTTGCTTTTATTAATAAACAAAATATGGAGAATGTGCCTTTGCAGGAGCTAGTTGGTAGTAATTCTGAAAGTGTGGATGTTAATTTTGTTAGGAGTTATGGTAGCAATGGTTTTGGTAAGGCTTACAATTCATATAGTAAACCTCCTTATGTGCCAAATAAACCTTTTGTTCCATATCCTAATGCTAATGAAAATAAGTGGAAGCCTTCTAGTGAAATTTCTGAATCTAATAAATTGCTTATGGAAAAAGTTGCTAGTCACAATGCTATGATACATGAGTTAAATAAGTCTATTGCATCCATTAGTAGTGATATTAAAGGATTGCAACTTCAATCTTCGAATTTAGATAAAGCATTGTCAAAATTAGCTGATAATCAAGCAACTCTATTAAGCATGTCAGCAGGAAAGCCACAAGCACAACCTAGTGTAGGAATGAATTCTATTACTATTTCTGCTCCTATTATTGAAAATATTGATAATATTGCTGAGAATACAAGTGAGCGTGTCCCTACTAGCTTAGAAGAAACTTTGAATGAAATAGTGAAGTACCCTGAATATTTACTTCCATATATGTCTTATCTTGCTAGCAAAGATGAAATTAGTCCTCATGAATCAAGCATGCTAGCTAAATTAGAGAGTAAAGTAGAGGAAATTATGATGCTTACTGAAATTAAGGATCCATTGCTTGATTTAGAAAAAAGTAGCTTGCAAGAACTTATTGCTACTCTACAAAAATTTGCTAGTGATCCCACTATAAATGTTAATCAACCTGGCTTTGGATCTTATATTGCTAATCATGTATTGCAAGAAAAAATTGCTAGGTACAAGAATGAGGCCATGATACCTCCTAATCTTGGGGATTCATGGATCTCCAAGGTGCTAGTTTCAATTGGAAAAGAAATTCACCATGCTATGTTAGATCTAGGTTCTAGTGTATCGGTACTCTCTAAAGAATTATATGAATTGCTAGAACTAGAAAATTTAGTGCTCAAGTGAATTTGTCCTTGCTGATAAATCTACTAAACATGCTGTAGGACAAGTAAAAGATGTTATGATTGAATTGCACATGACTTTCGTACCCGCTGATTTCATTATTATGGATATGGGGGATAAATCCCCTAGTCCTATTATTTTGGGTAGACCTTTTCTTCGTACTACAGGTACAATCATAGACTCCAAGGAAGAGAATGTCAAGTTTCAGTTCCCTCACAAGAAAAGCATGGAGCACTTCCCAAGGAAGAGGGGCACGCTGAAGAACAAGCTCCCTCATGAGCTTTATCCCTCTTGATTATCAAGTAAGTAAAGCCTAGCTATATGGCTATAAGAAAGCGCTTTACGGGAGGCAACCCGGTTGTTTTTGTTTAGATTTTCCTAGTTTCCTCTTGCTGTCTCAAGAGATTAGTTTTTTTTTCTAATTTTGAGTTTTCAATAAAGAGTCAAGTCAAACCCATTTGGACTTATAAGTTGCTATCCTAGTGCATGAAATTTCTGTTTCAGCACGAGTCTGCTCACCGTATGATTTTAAGTTTTTTATTGGTATGTCGGATTGAGCTAATTTTTTAGTATGTTCTGCAACTTTTTGTCCTCTGTAAGAACAAAAATTGGCTTAATTTTTTGACGGGTCTAGCTTAGGAAAAAACGTTCGTTTTGCTGCTGCTGCTTTTCTGGACAGATTCTGCCTTCTTTTGTTTTATGCACTCTTTGGGCTTGGGAATCGAATTTACATGATTCTTTCAAGCAATAGAATGAAAATACACCATACTGAACCTTATTGTCTATCTACTGGAGCATTTGGTTTGGAATTTTGCACAGCAAGCATGTGATTTGTTTGTCCTTGCTAATCTCACCCCACAGAAAAAGAATGGGAGAAACATCTTTTGTGAAGTTTTTTCACAGGGAATAGAGGAGCTGCGCCTCAAGACATCCAAGAATGGTGAAAGCCATAAGCTTGGGGATGTGATTAACACCCCATTGGAGCTACACTCTTTTGTTTAGAACACGTCTACTTTCTGTTTTTCTAAGCAAAGCATTTATCATAGAGACTTGAAGCGTCTAGTTTTTGTTTTTATTTTTGTTTTGATAAGACCACCACCATCATTTTATATGAGATTGAGATACTGGAGTTTGGGGTTGGAATGTATTGGATGCTAGTATTATGACTTGGAATAGGGATGCCATGGTTGATTTGAAGAGCTACATATGTTTGCATGATTTATAGGCTTTTTATGTGTAGAAATTTGCAATAATGTTGTCTTGAGCTATCTCTTATTCATGTCCTTGATGTTAATTGCTGGTTTATTTAGTTTTTCATGAAATGAGTAGTTCTATGTACATATGCATGCATAGTATCTGGTCAACTATCTCCCTCTTGCTAGCCCAAAAATTTAAAAATTACAACAAGTAAAAACTTGTTTCCAACACTCCTTAGCCAAGTATTTCCAATGAGTCCACCATATCTTCCCATTAGCTTCATTGCTATTCCGAGTATGTTCACAATGTTATTGTGTTATTTATTTCTAAATTAAGATATTCACTTTATTAATTGTCATGGGTTGAACTTGGGATAGGACTCTCACGAACTTTTGAAGGCACACTTTACTTTTTATGCATCTAATAAACATGACCCAATAATGGGAGCCACAAGTTTTGCGTTTGACAAGTGTGTGGTTGGGAGCTAGCTATAAACGTGTATCACCGGAAAGCTTTCAACATTGCACAAAAAAAATTACATTTGGTTGATATCATGTACTTTTGTTTTTGGACTCCTGCCATGCCGAAATGAAATAGAGGAATAGTAAGTTTTGATGAGTAAGTATCTATATGACTAGAGAAACGCATTGGGCCGCTAACCCAAGCCATGCTTTATCGTGGTGGAAATTTACTTACAGCTTGAGTGACTCTACAACACATCCTATAATAAAAATAAGAAGCTATGCATAATAGTGAATGAAAATAAAAAGGATGATGAGTCTACTCCGTTTGTTCATCTTGTCATTGTAACATGGGCTTGTTTCCATGTCATGGGGCAAGAGGTACCTCTTTGCGGTTCTCTATGATGTCATTAATACTTATTATGATTGTACAAAGCTTATTAGGAATCTTAAGTTGAGTAATCATGGAGTAGGTTTTCACACTCACGGGGTATGAGGCTTTCAACCACCTTGTCATTCTCATTACTTCAATACTCACAATTTTAAGATGCTAGTGATAAAGGGGCAATGAGAGTCCTAGATCAATGGATACCACATTTCAATTAGTAATTTTAGTTGAATAATTTAGAGGCTAAATAAGACTTGATCATGTTTTACCTCTACTCAATTTTCTCCAAAGTGTACACCATATTTTCTATTCTCCATTATGCTATTCTTTGACCAATATAGGATTTTATTTTTCATTTTGTGTATGCATTTGGTCCATAGTGCTTTTATTTCATTATACACTTTGTGAACTTTCATGAAGCATCTTTGCTTGCATATATTGCTACTCATTTCTAGTATTAATAATTTGATTATATGTAGCATGAATAATCCTCCTTGATATCCCATGATTGTTTCAATATGCAAAACCCATCTTAGTTTTATCACCTTCACACTCGAGGACGAGCATGGGTTAAGCTTGGGGATGTTGATGCATGTAAAATGCATAGATGAATTTTGCATATTTTCACATGGTTTTCTATTACATATTGCATCATATAAGGGTATAATTCAATGTTTTATAGTATTTTGGGGTTAAATTACAAAGTCCCCCAACTTTTATGGAATTAACCCTACCTGTCAGAAACCCCGTTTTCTATATTTTTGACGTTTCAGGGGGCAAACTTCCGCGAAATCACCTCAAAATCTGCGGGGGTCATTTTCTTGGAAGGAGAAGACTTGCGGGCGAAGGATCCACGAGAATTGGGCAAGGAGGCCCAAAAGAAGACCCTCCACGCGGCCAGATTCCTTGGCCGCGTGAGAGGCCCCCTTTTGGCCCATGTGGCCCCAATTCCTTCCATCTTGGACTTACTGACTCAGTCTTGACCTAAAACCGACTATAAAAAGGGTCCCCCGTACCCTTACGGAGGAGAGCGCCGCCGAAACGCCGAAACACCGAAACACCGAAACAGAGACCTGGAGTTCCAGATTGGAGGGGGAAACTCCGGCGGGGCGCCGTCGGTGTGATATCCTACCCCTCCAACGTCATCTCCATCGACATCTCCATGAAGAGGGAGTAGTCCACCCCAGGGCTATGGGTTTGTGGAAGTAGCACTTGTATCTCTCTCTCTATGTGCTTCACTAATTAGATCCGTATGAGCTGCCTCACATGATTACGGGCACCATTGTAATTCATATGTGGTGGATCTTTTCTATGAGTTATTGAATCTGAGATTGCAATTGTTTCTCTTGAGTTATTTGAGTAGATGTATCTTATGTACCCCGTTCTTATTTGCTAGCTTTGATCAATCTAGTTCTTGAGAGCGTGTGTGGGGTGATGGGTGCATTAGTTGGAGTAACGGGGGGTGGCTAGTGCTGTGAAAGTGACAGAAGTTCAGCGATCCACTTAGGTTTTGTTAAACCTTTCTTAGTTACCTCACTAGGGATAAAAAGGAGTACCTTGTTACCGGGGATTTGAAGTGACACCAATCAATCTCCATGACTAGATCTAGCAAGTTCTTACTTCAACTTCATGTCACATTGCTTAAAGCTATACTCTAGTTTTTCCTTAATTATCGAGGTGTTATGATTTATTTCGCATCTTGGTGGAGTATAAGAGGGATCAATATGGCTGTAGAGATCTCTATGCTAGGACGTGATGCCCATATGAAAGTACTCAATGTTAAACATGTTATTGTAATCTCACATGTAATTCTTTATGTCCACCGTCTACTACTTTATTTGAGAGAATGCAAGTGTGAAACCATGAACCCCGATCCTATTTTAAATATAAGAAAACACTCTAGTTACTTTCCTTGCACTTTACTTTACTTGCATCTCCAATTCGAATTTACATTATCTCCATCACCACTTGCATCACAAAAATACAAAAACAATCCATTGCATATTTATTTTCTCATTTGCATTTAGTAGTAGATTTAATTATTGCACATTTACTTTCAGTTTTGAATTGCAATTTAGAAGTCTCACACCTTGTGCTTGACAACCACTTGGTGAGGTTGAGGGCACAAAATTCTCTACTTGTTTGCAGGATCCTGGAGGAAGCTTGGAAGACAACTGCTGAAATACTGGATCCCCAAGAGTTCTATATAAACCCTCGAGTCACCCTCGTGGGGAAGAAGGCTTGCCACTAGCTACACACTCTGCACTTGGAGTCTCAACCTAGCCATCAGCAACCTCCGGGGTTCGAGAATCTCAACTTTACTAACCACGTTTACAAACTTGACAAGGCTCTCTATGGTCTCAAATAAGCACCTCGTGCTTGGTATGAGCACCTTAGGGAGTTGTTAGATGATCGTGGTTTTGAAGTTGGGAAGATTGACCCCACTCTCTTCACCAAGAGAGTAAAGGGAGAGCTTTTCATATGCCAACTATATGTGGATGATATCATCTTTGGCTCAACTAACCAAGCTTTCAATAATGAGTTCTCTAAGCTTATGACTGACAGGTTCGAGATGTCTATGATGGGAGAGCTTAAATTCTTCCTTGGCTTTGAGATCAAGCAATTGGCTCGTGGGACCTTCATTTCTCAAGCCAAGTATACCCAAGATATGATCAAGAGGTTTAATTTCCAAGATGCTAAGATCAAGACATCTCCTATGCAAGTCAAGTGCCACCTATCTCGTAATCCAAAAGGGAGTAAGGATGTGGATCAAAAGTTTTAGCGTTCTATGATTGGTTCTTTGCTCTATCTTTGTGCATCTAGGCCCGATATCGTTTTGAGTGTAGGTGTGTGTGCAAGGTATCAAGCGGCTCCTAAGGATAGCCATTTAATGGCGGTCCATAGGATCTTTCGTTATTTGGTTTATACCCCAAGATTTGGTTTGTGGTACCCAAAGGGGGCACAATTTTCTCTCAATGGCTACACGGATTCCGATTGGGCGGATGATCAAGATGATAGGAAGTCTACTTCCGGGGCTTTCCAATTTCTTGGTAGGTCCCTAGTGAGTTGGTCCTCCAAGAAGCAAAATTGCATATCACTCTCCACCGCCGAAGCCGGGTATGTTGCCGCCGCAAGTGCATGCACTCAATTGTTATGGATGAGGCAAACTCTCAAGGAATATGGAGTTCATTTGGATAAGGTGCCTCTTTTGCGTGACAATGAAAGTGCCATCAAGATTGCATACAATCCCGTGCAACACACGAGGACTAAACACATTGAGATTCGCCACCACTTCATCCGAGACCATGTGGCAAGAGGGGATATTTCACTATCTTATGTGCCCACCAAGGACAATCTTGCGGATATTTTCACGAAGCCACTTGATGATGCAAGGTTCTTGTTATTGAGGAATGAACTAAATGTGATTGATTCAAGGAGTTTGACTTGAAGATCTTGCACACACCCCTATAGATGAAACGTGTTTGAGCTTAGGTGTACGCATGGACATAGGGGGAGTGTTATCCTAACACATTGGGTTCTCCCTCCCCCCATTATGCCCAAAAAAAATTCATTGTTATCTCTATTTCTAATGTTGAATTGTGAGCTTCAATTTTGAGTATTGGCAATGCCCCCAAGATATATCTTCGCGGTTGCATACCATGAACTCTTACATGGAGGCTTAGGCCACCAACCTCTTCTCTTTTGAAGAGTTGGTTCTTAGTTGGATATATTTTGGGTTATTGTGTTATCCTTCCGAATACTACTTCTCGTTGCTATTTCGATCTTATTTGCTTTTTCCCGAGAAGTAAGACTAGGAAATCTAACCCCTTGTGTTTTGCTCTGTTTGTCCTCTCTCATGTTCATATATGCATATGCCTTACTCCACACAACATCACATCTTTCCTAGCCTTTCAAAACTACCTTTTCTGGAATGGTTTGGCTTCCTGGTCTGTCCCGGATTCATTCCGGC
Organism: Alopecurus myosuroides; assembly: GCA_028641055.1. NCBI lineage: Eukaryota > Viridiplantae > Streptophyta > Magnoliopsida > Poales > Poaceae > Alopecurus > Alopecurus myosuroides. The sequence continues at coordinate 90,662,335 of CM054063.1, read as the reverse complement.
CTTGCCCGGATTTTTCCGAGTAGGTCGGACTGGTCCGGAATATTCCGGCAGCCTGATTTTTCCGGGCCATTCCGGACGAGACAGTTTTCCTTATAAATACCCCCACACGCACGGGAGGCAGTTTTCTTTCCACTCTTTCCACCCCTCCCGTGCCCTAGCCACCAAAATCCGCGGTTTTCGTCCCCGTTGCCCCTAGGGAGGATTGTTTTATCCCTCCTTTGGTCAAGGACTTCCCCATGGAAGGTTATTGTGTTTGGCATCCCATCTTTCTCGTTTTTGTTGGTTGTTTTTGGTTCTAGATGAAATCTTACCTAGGGTTTGATCTAGATCCGAGTTCTATCAACTTGTTCATCATGCCAATCCTTACCTAGATGCCATGGATTCGTAGATCTAGTCTAACCACATCACTTAGATCCATCTCAAATCTCGTGCCAATCCCATGTTTTTTCCCGCACTTAGAACACCTCTAGGATCATCTCTATGGTAACCCTAATTGTTTGGAACAGTTATAAGTCAAAATTTCTAGTTTTTTGGGCATTTTCTCGAGTCAGATCGAGGAGCCCGGAATCATTCCGGACCAATCCGACCCGGTCGGATTTTTCCGGGCTCAGCCGAAAAATTCCGGGCCTCCGGAATTTGTCCGGATGCTGCCAGAAATTATGAGCATTTGCACTGTTTCAAACCATTTGAGTTCCTATTGTTCCCGTTTGGCATATGCACTTATCTTCTGTTGTTCCTATGTCCTCTATTCACAGGTGACAACTCTAAACCGGGTACCAAGAGGAAGCAGTTGGCTGGAAGGGGTTCGCGTCCCGTCAGGGGACGCTCAGCTCATGGGGTTGGGAACCGTGATGATCAGGAGGAGAGGGTTCCCACACTGGACCTCGCAGGTTGCACTATCCCTCAGTGGAAGCATATCAAGAGGAAGAATCCAAACCGCTTTCGTGACTCTACCTGTGATGATCCTCGTTTCTGGACCAACCTTCAACTGAAGTGTTGGGAAGAGTTCTACTCCGTTGCTTAGCCTCTTGTCTGTAAGCAGTCCCAGATTGACATGGAGTTCTATAACTAGCACAAATACAGTGGTCTCCGTCATGTGCATGGTTGCCTTATGAAGATGGGTCTGATTCCTCTTCTGGATGTTGAGTGTGAGTATTGCCCTGACTTGATAGCCTAGTTCTACTGCACTTTCCACGCCCATGGTGATGCCTCTCGTACTGTGACTTGGATGACTGGGGATCAGAAGATCACTAGCAATTTGGGAGAGTGGGCTGAGGCTCTTGGATACAGGTGGACCTTCACTTATGCTAATCATGGTTTCAAAATCCATGAAAATTCTGAGTTTAACAACTCTAGCCTGGCTTTCTGCTATCCTCCTGATGCTCAGGGCAAGACTCTGCCCTTCAACTCTGCCATGTACCCCTACTACAATCTGTTGTCCAAGATCTTTCGCAACACCATAATGATCAAGGCTGGTGATAAATCAGCCATCAGGGCTTACATGGTGAACCTCATGTTCATCACTAGGCCTCAGAACCAGAGGAAGATTTATGTGATGGATTTCATATACCGTGAGGTTTGCCTTGGGATCTGTGAGAAGAGGAAGCCTCCTTATGGTCCACTGATTCAGAGTTTCATCAATCACAAGGTAGGGGTTGAGATCATCGATTCCTATCCCGTGGTCAAAGGCAAGAGGATGGTTCCCTCTCTCATTCGTGGAGTGGAGATTCCGGAGTACTCAAGGTCCAAGTCCAAATCTCCTATGGCCACTCCTTCTGCTTCCACGAGTGCTGGTAGTGCCTCTCAGCGTCCTCCCAGTGGCATTGCCAAGTTCTTCAAGGCTATGTTCAACATGTGCAGTGACACCAGGGCTATTGCTCATGAGGCGAGAGAATTGGCTAAGGAGACCCGCCGCATTCAGAACTTTGCCTTGCCATATAGGTAAATTCACCATTAGTTGCACTATCTAGAGAATTTACCTTTGAGTTAAGCCTAAACCTTGTTAAAAATTAAAATTGGTCGTAGCACCTATTCACCCCCTCTAGGTGCCCATACTTTACTTTCAGATGGTTGCTTTCTCCTCATATGCCTCGATGTTTAGATCTCGTGAGCTGCCTAACATGGTCGAGATTGATCTTATGTAAGTCTTTTTGTTGTGTTTGCTGGGATCCGATGAATATTGAACTTATGCCAAGTTGATTATAGTCTTTATTTGCATATGTTATTTGTGATCTTCCATGATCTCCGTTGCTAGTGGTTTCTCTGGCCAAGTAGTTGCTAGTGACTCCAAGAGGGAGTATTTATGCTCGATAGTGGGTTCATGCCTCCTCACCACCTTGCTTGAGTGACAGAAACGTGAAGGGGGGATGTGCTGTTGCCATTAGGGAGAAAACAACGGTGAGAGTGCCCGCGTGCATAATCATTGCTTACATTACACACTTTGTTTAATGCAGTTATCTGTTGCTTGCAACTTAATACCTATGGGGGTTCGGATGATAACCTAAGGGTGGATTATTAGTCATAGATGCAGATGGATGTCGGTCTATGTATATTGTTGTAATGCCCGCACTAAATATCATAGTAATCTTCATGTCATATTGTGCACTATGGTGCAACCTCTATTTGCCAATTGCTCATTTGTAATTTGTTCACCCAACATGCTATCTTTTATGGAGAGACACCACTGGTGAACCTATGAACCCCGGTCCATTTTTTCACACTATTAAACAAACCACAACTATTTCCTGCTTTCTTTACTTACTGCAAGCATACATCATTTTCCACACTATAAGTCTAATCTTTGTTTTCAGCAAGACCGGTGAGATTGACAACCTCACTGTACTGTTGGGACAAAGTATTTTGGTTGAGTTGTGTGTAGGTTCCACGTTGTTGCTGACACCGGTGAAGCGCCAGCACCACCGTCAGTGGCATCAACCTTCCTGAGATCCTCTTCCTCCTACTGGATTGATAACCTTGGTTCTTAACTGAGAGAAACTCTTGCCGCTTGCTCATCACACCCTCCTCTTGGAGTTTCCAACGGTTGCAATCGCAAAGTAGCAAGGAGTTTCTGGCGCCGTTGCCGGGGAGGAAGAAGTCTTTTGGCAAGGGGAGTCTCTCACTCTCAACCTCTTTATTTTGTTTATTGTCTTGTTTTTATTTTTGTCTTGTTTTTCTTTTATATATTGAAAACAAAAAAATTTAGTTTACTTCATAGTTCGTATTTATTTGCTTGCTTTTATTCTGCTAAAATGAGTTCCTCTGAGAATACTAAGTTGTGTGATTTCACTAGCACAAACAACAATGATTTTATTTGTACACCTATTGCTCCACCTGCTCCTACTGCTGCTTTCTATGAGATTAAACCTGCTTTATTAAATCTTGTTATGAAAGAGCAATTTTCTGGTATTAGTACTGATGATGCTGCTGCCCACCTTAATAATTTTGATGAACTATGTGAGATGCAAAAATATAAAGATGTGGATGGAGATATTATTAAACTGAAATTATTTCCTTTCTCTTTGAGAGGAAGAGCTAAAGAATGGTTGTTATCTTTGCCTAGAAATAGTATTGATTCATGGACTAAGTGTAAAGATGCTTTCATTGGAAAATATGATCCTCCTGCTAAGATTATATCCCTAAGAAGTGACATAATGAATTTTAAACAATTTGATAATGAACATGTTGCTAAAGCTTGGGAAACAATGAAAATTATGGTGAAGAATTGTCCCACTCATGGACTGGCTACTTGGATGATTATACAAACCTTTTATGGAGGATTGAATTTCTCCTCAAGGAACTTATTGGATTCATCTGCTGGAGGTACCTTTATGTCCATTACTTTGGGCAATGCAACAAAGCTTCTTGATGACATGATGATAAATTATTCAGAGTGGCACACTGAGAGAGCTCCACAAGGTAAGAAGGTAAATTCTGTTGAGGAAACCTCCTCTTTGAGTGAAAGGCTTGATGCTATTATGTCTATGCTTGTTAATGGTAAAACTCAAGTTGATCCTAATAATGTTCCTTTAGCCTCTTTTGTTGCTCAAGAAAAGCATGTTGATGTAAACTTTATTAGAAATAATAATTTTGACAACAATGCTTATAGAAATAATTTTGGTGGAAATAATTATAAGCCTTATACTCCTAATAATGGTTATGGTAATTCTTATGGCAACTCCTACAATAGCAATAAATGCTCTACCACTGATCTTAAAAACATGCTTAGAGAATTTATTATCACACAAACTGCTTTTAATAAATATGTTAAGGAAAAGCTTGGTAAAATAGATGTTCTTTCTTCTAAAGTAGATAGCCTTGCTATTGATATTGATTGTCTCAAACTAAAGGTTTTTCCACAAGATTTTAAACAAAGTAAAACTTTGAATGCCATCCAAGTTCGAATTAATGATAATTTTAGGTTGATGGCTGAATTACGTACTAGGTGGGAAAGAGACGATGAATTGGCTAAAAAGAATAATATTGCTAGAGTTTGCACTATCGCAACCACTAGTAAAACTGAAGATCCAAGTGCTAGTAAACCTCCTACTATCAATGGTAGAGTAGTTGGTGTTAATAAAGTCCCTACTCCTTTGGTGAAACGTGCTAAATTGCCTCAAAATGCTGAAATTGCTTCTGATAAAAGTGCTAATTTTTTTAGAGATGTGGGAGATAATGGTTCCATTACTTTTGATGATAATAATATTGATTTTTATGATTGCAATATATCTGAAGTTATTATGTTCCTACAAAATCTTGCTAGAAGTCCCAATGCTAGTGCCATGAATATGGCCTTTACTAAACATATTACCAATGCTCTCATGAAAGTCAAGGAAGAAAAGCTGAAGCTTGAGACATATATCCCTAGAAAATTAGATGATGGTTGGGAGCCTATCATTTAGATATAAGTAGATGATTTTTATTGCAATGATCTGTGTGATCTTGGTGCTAGTATCTCTGTTATGCCTCAAAAGCTTTATAATATGCTTGATTTACCACCGTTGGAACACTGTTATTTGGATGTTCATCTTGCTGATAATGCTAAGAAGAAACCTCTTGGTAGAATTGATGATGTTCTCATTATGGTTAAAAATAACCTTGCCCATGTTAATTTTGTTGTTATGAACATTGAATGCAATGCTTCTTGTCCTATTGTTTTGGGAAGACCTTTTCTTAGAACTGTTGGTGCTATTATTGATATAAAAAAGGGGAGTATTAAATACCAATTCCCGCTCAAGAAAGGTTTGGAACACTTTCCTAGAAATAAGATGAAGCTACCTTTTGAATCTATTATTAGAGCAAGATATGACTTTGATGCTTCTTCACTTGAAAATACTTGAGTTGCCCTTTTATGCCTAGCCGAAAGGCGTTAAAGAAAAGCGCTACCGGAGACAACCCGTTTTATTTCGCTGTTTTCAACCCATTTTCCTTTGTTTTCTTTGGTGTGCTTTGCACCTGGGTGTTATCTATTTCCTTAGCAACCCTGCTGTATCTTTTCTTTTGAGTTTTTGTTGATCCAAGTAAAGCCTCTAGTGGAAAGTTGAGGCTATATTTCGGATTTCTGCGCAGGAAACAAATTTCTGCTGTCCACTGTTAATTCCGTTAAAAATCACAGAAAATTCAAAATAACCTGAGTTTTTTTGTGCTTAATCCTGAGTTATATGCGCAACTTTTCTTAGTTGACCACTTTTTGATTTCAGCAACAGAATATTTTTGAACAAATCGATATTTATCTGCTGGTCTGTTTTGATAGATTTCTGCCATTTATCGCATTTGCATCTTAATCTCTTTATTTTGGTGTTCTTTTGAGAAAAAGAGTTTTTAAAGAAGTTGTGACAGTAGCTAATGTGTTTTTAAGTATTAGACTTGTGTTGAAACTGAACCATGTGAATTTATTATTTCAATTGCACTTACGCTGCTAATGAAGATTGTGAGAAGTTTGGTGTGAAGGAAGTTTTCAACGGTCAAGAGAAGAGGATGATATGATGTGATCAAGAAGAGTGAAAATCCTAAGCTTGGGGATGCCCCGGTGGTACATCCAAGAAAATTCCAAGAATACTCAAGCGTCTAAACTTGGGGATGGCCAAGGCATCCCCTTCGTCATCAACAAATTATCAGGTCACTTCTAGTGAAACTGTATTTTTATTCGGTCGCATCTTATGTGATTTACTTGGAGCGTCTTTTATTTTTTTTTGTTTTCAGTTTGTTTTTGTTTTTTTGCTTTCATTTTTTTTAAATTTTTCAATAAGATTGGTTGGACCCCAGAATTATTTTATTGGAGAGTGACACGCTCCGCTTTTTCATGAGAATACATTGTATTCTTAATCTCTGTCTAGCTGATGCATTTATTTAGCTCCTGTTTTGCATGCATCTCTTATTAGAGTTGTTGGTTTTATTAGTGTTATATGTGAGTACTCTCTTGTTTTCTTTCTGTATCATAAAGAGTATTTTTGTTGAAGCATGTTTTGTTTGGTGCTTCTTGGGAGAAAGAAAATTGCTGCTTGAAGTAGAATTTATAACAGTGCTAGTAGAAGCCTATATAGACTATGGCTAGAAATTTTTCATGCCATGCTAAATGTTATTTTAGTTTTAAAGTCTTGTGTTTATTGAGTAGCATGATTAGCCTCAAATAGCTGAGAATGTTTAATATGTATTGAAAGATTCATGAGTTGTTCTTGTCATAGTAAAGCATCAATATATGGTATTCTCTTTCGAATGTTTTATTTGGTTGACTTGGCGCATGCTCACACCATGTTTATGACTACAAACCAGTCACGAATAGCCTCCATGACCACTTAGTTTTTGAACTTGTGATACTTCTTATGTTTTAATTAATGATTCTTATGTCGCTATGCATGATTATGGCTCTTTTGCTCTCTTTATTTGTCGCTCCCAGTCTTTTGCTAGCCTCCACCTGTACTGAGTATAAGCTCTACTCGTGCATCCAAACTCCCTTAAACCAAAGTTTTTCCCATTGTGTAGACCAGACCTACCTACATGTGGTATTTAACTGCCACTCCAAGTAAATTGCTCATGTGTTACCTTTAAAACCTTCAAAATTACTCCTGCTTTATGTTCCTATTTTTGCTCATGAGGACGTAAATAGAGAATCTTTATCTCACTTGTTGATTGGATTTCACACCCTGGACTAGTGACTTCATCCGCTTATCCAAATAATGGAAGAGCTGGCAGCAGGGTGCCCATCCCTAAATTAATACAAACAAATTCTCTTGACTATTTTGGACCCTGATTTATCAGTCAAAGTATAATTGTGTAAACAAAAGAGAAAGAGGGATGAACTTCTACACCAGGTGTGTCCTTCACCATGGGAGCCGATCTTGTGAATCCAGTTGGGTTGTGACGTACTGTATTTTCTGTTTACCATTCGTTGACATTAGCATACATCTCTCAAAATATAGACACTCCTCCACGGTATGTGATTGTTGGCAGGCACCCGAGGATTCAGTTAGCCATGGATTGTGAAATATGGATGGGAGAAGTGTCAAACTTTTAATACCTATGTTTAATAAAATAAAAGCTCTAGCACATGAGTGATCCCTGCTTCCCTTTGCAAAGGGCCTTTCTTTTACTTTTATGTTGAGTCTCCATCTTCTAACTTTATGCACAGTTGAGAGAGCATATTTGCCATTCTGAGTTCTATGTGCATTTGTCCCACAAGCATCAATAATTACTTCATGATGTGATATTATTTGTTCTTAAATTATTTGTTCTAGTCTTCCTCGTGAACTTTGAAGGTGTCCTGGCATTTATGTTTTGCCCCACTCTTAAGGACTATGGAAATATCACTTTGCCATGCTTTCTCTATACCTGAAACAAACGTCTACCTTTGTTTGCATTATTATTCATGATCCTTTATTTGAGTTACTCTTCGTGATGCAAAGTAATTGCTATGCTTTATTATTAAAGTTTTATTTATCATGTATGTGTTTAAAGTTTTATGATCTCAGCGTGCATATGCTTTTACATTAGATTTATCAAGTTTATGTTAGTAGCATGTCACCTCAGAAATTATTGTTTTATTGTTTACCTACTCGGGGACGAGTAGGAACTAAGCTTGGGGATGCTTGATACGTCTCCAACGTATCTATAATTTCTAATGCTCCATGGTCATATTTTGTTAATTGCTACTTGTTTTCTCCCTTATTTATAGCATTTTTATACATTTTCCGGGACTAGCCTATTAACAAGATGCCAAGTGTCAGTTCCCTGTTTTCTGCTGTTTTTGGTTTCAGAAAAGTTGTTCTGCAAACATTCTCGGAATTGGACCCCACAAAGCCCGAAGTTCCTATTTCCACCGGAAGCATCCAGAACACCAAAGAGGAGTCGAAGACGGGCAACAAAGGGCCACACCATAGGGTGGCGTGGGCCCCCTGGCCGCGCTACCTATGGGTGTGGGGCCCCTGGAGCTCCACCGCCTTTGCCCTTTCACCTATTTATGCCCCCCGGATGGAAAACCCTAAACACCTGATATAAATCCCCGAAAAGTTCCACAGCCGCCGTCACCGTCAACCCTAGATCAGGGGGGTTCTGAAGCTGTTTCCGGCACCCTGCCAGAGAGGAGATCATCACCGGAGGCTTCTACATCACCATGCCTACCTCCGGAGTGATGCGTGAGTAGTTCATCCTTGGACTACGGGTTCGTAGCTGTAGCTAGATGATTGTCTTCTCCTCATATGCCTCCATGTTTAGATCTCGTGAGCTGCCTAACATGATCGAGATTGATCTTATGTAACTCTTTGTGTTGTGTTTGTTGGGATCCGATGAATATTGAACTTATGCCAATTTGATTATAGTCTTTATTTGCATATGCTATTTGTGATCTTGCATGCTCTTCGTTGCTAGTGGTTGCTCTGGCCAAGTAGTTGCTAGTGACTCCAAGAGGGAGTATTTATGCTCGATAGTGGGTTCATGCCTCCTCACCACCTTGCTCGAGTGACAGAAACAGGAAGGGGGGGTGTGTTGTTGCCATTAGGGAGAAAACAGCGGTGAGAGTGCCCGCGTGCATAATCATTGCTTACATTACACACTTTGTTTAATGCAGTTATCTATTGCTTGCAACTTAATACCTAAGGGGGTTCGGATGATAACCTGAGGGTGGATTATTAGTATAGATGCAGATGGATGTCGGTCTATGTATATTGTTGTAATGCCCGACTAAATATCATAGTAATCTTCATGTCATATTGTGCACTACGGTGCAACCTCTATTTGTCAATTGCCCAGCTGTAATTTGTTCACCCAGCATGCTATCTTTTATGGAGAGACACCACTAGTGAACCTATGAACCCCGGTCCATTTTTGCACACTGTTAAATAAACCACACCTATTTCCTGCTTTCTTTACTTACTACAAGCATACATAATTTTCCACACTATACGTCTAATATTTGTTTTCAGAAAGACCGGTGAGATTGACAACCTCACTGTACCATTGGGACAAAGTATTTTGGTTGAGTTGTGTGTAGGTTCCACGTTGTTGCTGACACCAGTGAAGCGCCAGCACCGTCAGTGGCATCAACCTTCCTGAGATCCTCTTCCTCCTACTAGATTGATAACCTTGGTTCTTAACTGAGGGAAACTCTTGCCGCTTGCTCATCACACCCTCCTCTTCGGGTTTCCAACGGTTGCAATCACAAAGCAGCAGGGGACACCGGAGATGTCTTATAAGTTCAGAGGAGGAGGCTAGCCAGAAGGGGAGCCAGAGGGGGGCCACCAGGGGCCCACACCATGTGGTGGCGCGCCCCCTTGGTCGTGTCGCGAGGTGGTGTGGCCATCCTGGCCCACCTCTAGTCGATCCCTTTCGCATACTTGACCCCCAGGGAACCCTAAGCCCTAGACGATCATCAAAGAATTATTCCACCGCCGCCTCGGGGCGGAAAACAACAGAGAGAGAAAAGCTCTCTGGTAGGGAGAAATCAGCCGAGGAAATTCCTCTCTTGAGAGGGGAAATCATCGCCATCGTCATCATCATCGCCCCGGGCATCATCAAGATCGTCATAGTCATCATCATCACCACCAACACCATCACCCTCATCATCCACCTTCATCCCGCTGTAACAATTAGGGTGTTACAGCTTCTATCGTTTTTTTTACATTAGATCTCTCTCCCGGTGTGGATTACTTGTTAGTAGTTGATGCTTGTGAGATTTATCGATGTTAGGACTTTATGACCATAGTGTAATTATCCACTATATCACCTCTGATTATGATCCATATGATGTCTTGTGAGTAGTTCGTTTAGTTCTTGAGGACATGGGACAAGTCATGATGTTAGTAGTGAAGTTATGTTGAAGTAATATCTCGTGGTTCGGTATTTAAGTTGTGGTGCTATTCTTCTAGTGGTGTCATGTAACGTCGACTACATGATACTTCACCTTTATGGGCCTAGTAGGATGCATAGTGTATTTGGCTACTAATTGTGGGGTTGCCGGAGTGACAGAAACCTAAACCCCCGGATGGGAAACCAATGCACGAGGGAGCGTAGAATCCCGGAGTTTTAAGGTTGTGGTTAGATTTATCTTAATTACTTTCTTGTATTTGTGGATGCTTACAAGGGGTATAATCACAAGTATGTATTAGTCCTAGTTGGGCGGTGCATTAACATAGGTTCACCCACACGACACTTCTTGAACCAATGGATATTAACCAACCGTAACAAAGCGAAAGCACTTGACGAAATTCTCATGTGTCCTCGAGAACGTTTGGTAGTCATAAGTAATACAATCGGCTTGTCCTTTGCTCTCAAAAGGATTGGACCACTCGTTGCAATATTATATACTGTACTTTATTTACTCGCACTTTATTTATCTGCTATATCAAAACCTCCAAAAACCTGTTTGCTAGTGTTTACACTGAATTCTCTATCCAACCTCCTTGTCAACACCTTCTGCTCCTTGATGGGTTCGACACTCTTATTTATCGAAAGTACTATGATACACCCCCTATACTTTTGGATCATCAAGACTATTTTCTGGCGCCGTTGCCGGGGAGTGAAGCGCTATTGGTAAGTGGAATTGGCAAGAGAAACTTTTACTGTGAGTGATGTTTTTATTTCTGTCTATTGTTTTATTTCATTATGTAGAATACTTTTTATTCTCTCTTTAGGGGTACTTCTACCGTTACTACTAAGGTAGTAGGTAACCGATTATCTGCTGAATTAGGTCCTTATAAAATACCTATAAAAATTGTTGGACGTGTTATGGATAACTACTATTACGGTGATGGAACTGTCCATCCCGGTGATCATTTGCTTCTTATACATGATTTATGCGAGTTATTCACGTGTGCAGGTATTACGGTGGATCAAGTTAAAAGGAAATTATTTTCTTTATCGCTGAAAGGAAGAGCCGCTGAATGGTTCAAATTACTGAAGAATGGTGAATCTATTGGATGGGAGGAAATGTTCCTCTCTTTTATTATAAATTTTATCCTCCTAGTGAGATTCATAAAGACCGGAATCAAATCTATAATTTCTGACCTCGTGATGGAGAGAGTATTTCCCAGGCGTGGGGTAGAATTAATGCTCAAATGTCCCGTTCATGAACTCCCGAGTAATATTGTTAGCACTAATTTTTATGCAAGGCTTTCTCTTCATGATAAGGATTTATTGGATGCTTCTTGTTCTGGATCAGTCACACGTATGAAGGAAGAAGCTAAATGGTATCTTCTTGACCTTATTCAAGAGAACACTAAAGGATGGGCGAATGACAAAGGTAGAAAGTCAGGTATACATTATGATTATGAATGCGTTAAATCTTTTATGGGAACCAATGATTTCTATAATGTTAGTGTTGTTTGTGGTCTTGATTCTCAAATCTTCGCAAACTGTCTTAAAGCTTTTGCCTCCTATCTTGATATTCCTAAAAAGGATAATCACAAGTACCATGCACCTTATAAAGATATTGTTCCTGCTAGTAATTTAGAAGTGCATGCTGTTAATCCTGTTGTTCCTGAGGCTTATGTTGAAAAAATGTCTTTCCCTGCTAAGGTGAAAGAACACTCTATTGTGGCTAGTGTGGTTAATAAGAGTAATAAGAAATCTATTGAACTTGATGAACAAATAACTGTTGAACCTGCTGTAGCAATAGTAAAAGATTTTGTTTGTGGAAATGTGGAGGATGAACACATTGTCTTCTGTGAGGATGCTTCTAATATTGTTTCCCATCCTCATAGACCTAAGAAAACTAGTGTTCCTGTGCTTTATGTTAAGATTGGTGATCATTGCTATTATGGTTTGTGTGACATTGGTGCAAGTTCTAGTGTTATACCTTATGAACTTTATAGAGAAATTATGCATGAAATTAGTTCTTGTGAGCTTGAAGAAATTGATGTGGTTATTCAGCTTGCTAACAGAGAAACTGTTTTTCCGATTGGTATTGTTAGAGATGTGGAATTTTTGAGCGGTAAGACTAAATATCCCACTGATTTTCTAGTACTTGGTAAGGCTGCTAGTAAAACTTGTCCTATTATTTTAGGTAGACCTTTCTTGAACACCGTGGTGCTATTATAGATTGTAAGAGGGTGAAGATATTGGCTAAATTTGATGGAAAATCTTATGAGTTCAATTTCTCCAAATTTGCTAGAGCACCTTATGAATCTAAATTGCCGGATGAGAATTTTAAGGTTGAACAACTTGCTTCTATTGCTCTTTCTCTTAACAATGCTTTGCAGCAATATATGGAGGACCACGAGAGTGAGGTCTTTATGGAAGAGAGAAATGAGATTGACGATATTCTTCTTCGTCAACCGGTGATACTGAAACATAATTTACCCGTGGAAGACTTGGGTACCACATTACCACCCAAGGAGGATCCTGTTTTTGATTTAAAACCTTTGCCTTATGATCTTAAATATGCTTATATTGATGAGAAGAAAATATATCTTGTTGTTATTAGTTCTAAACTTTCAGGTGAAGAAGAGGAAAGATTATTGGGAATTCTGAAGAAACACCGTGGAGCTATTGGATATACTCTTGATGATTTGAAGGGAATTTGTCCTACTATATGTCAGCATGCTATTAATATTGAACCTGATGCAAAGCCAGTAGTTGAACATCAACGGCGTTTAATTTCTAAGATGAAGGAAGTGGTAAGAAATGAGGTATTAAAACTCCTTGATGCTGGTATTATTTTTCCTATTGCTGCTAGTAGATGGGTGAGCCTTGTGCATTGTGTCCCTAAGAAGGGAGGAATGATTGTTGTTTCTAATAAAAACAATGAGCTCATTCCACAAAGAGTAGTAGTTAGTTATAGAATGTGCATTTCTTTTAGAAAGGTTAACAAAGTTACTAAGAAAGACCATTATCCTTTACCCTTTATTGATCAAATGTTAGAGAGGTTGTCTAATAAAACTCATTTTTGCTTTCTTGATGGTTATTCTGGGTTTTCTCAAATTGTTGTTAGGAAGCAAGATCAAGAGAAAACAACCTTTACTTGTCCTTATGGTACTTATGCTTATAGATGTATGCCTTTTGGTTTGTGTAATGCTCCTGCTACGTTTCAAAGATGCATGTCTGCTATTTTTCATGTTTTTTGTGAAGAAATTGTGGAAGTATTCATGGACGATTTTTTCCGTCTATAGAACTTCTTTTTATAATTGTTTGCACAACCTTGATAAAGTTTTGCAGAGATGTGAAGAAACTAATCTTGTTCTTAATTAGGAGAAATGCTACTTTATGGTAAATGAAGGAATTGTTCTTGTACATAAAATTTCTGAAAGAGGTATTGAAGTTGACAGAGCTAAAGTGGAAGCCATAGAGAAAATTCCCTATCCTAGGGATGTTAAAGGTATTCGTAGTGTTCTTGGTCATGCTGGTTTTTATAGGAGGTTTATTAAAGATTTCTCTAAAATATCAAAGCCTCTTACTAATCTTCTTCAAAAAGATGTACCATTTGTTTTTTATGACGATTGTAAGGAAGATTTTGAAACTTTAAAGAAGGCTTTAACTACTGCTCCTATTGTTCAACCACCTGATTGGAATTTACCTTTTGAAATTATGTGTGATGCTAGTGATTTTCTGTAGGTGTTGTTCTTGGACATCGCGTAGATAAGAAGTTGAATGTTATTCATTATGCTAGTAAGACTCTTGATGCTGCTCAAAAGAATTATGCTACTACTGAAAAAGAGTTCTTAGTTGTAGTTTTTGCATGTGATAAGTTTAGGCCTTATATTGTTGATTCAAAGGTTACTATTCATACTGATCATGTTGCTATTAGATAGCTTATGTAAAAGAAAGATGCTAAGCCTAGGCTTATTAGATGGGTGTTGCTTTTACAAGATTTTGATTTGCATATTGTGGATGGGAAGGGTGCGGAAAATCCTGTTGCTGTTAACTTGTCTAGATTGGAAAACATTACTTTTGACCTTATTCCTGTTAATGATAGTTTTCCAAAGGAACAGTTGGCTACAATAAAGGTAAAATCCCAAGATAGTCCATGGTATGCTGATTATGCTAACTTTATTGTTTCAAAGTATTTTCCTCCAACATTCACAGCTCAACAAAGAAGAAAATTCTTCTATGATTTGAGGCATTATTTTTGGGATGACCCACATTTATATAAAGAAGCAGTAGATGGTTTTATGAGAAGATGTGTTCCCGGTCATGAACAACGTGAAATATTGAAGAAGTGTCATGGTAGTGCTTATGGAGGACATCACATTGGAGATAGAACCGCACAGATAGTTCTACAATCAGGTTTCTATTGGCCTACTCTCTTTAAAGATGCACGTAAATTTATTTTATCTTGTGATGAATGTCAAAGAGTAGGAAATATTTCTAGACGTAATGAAATGCCTATGAGTTATTCTCTTGTTATTGAACCTTTTGATTGTTGGGGATTTGACTTTATGGGTCCTTTTTCTCCTTCGAATGGTCACACTCACATTCTTGTTGTTGTTGATTATGTTACTAAGTGGGTAGAAGCTATACCTACAAAAAGTGCTGATGGTGAGACCTCTTTAAAAATGCTTAAAGATGTTATTTTCCCTAGGTTTGGTGTTCCTAGATATCTTCTGGCTGATGGACGTTCTCATTTTATTCATGGTGGTTTTAGAAAACCCTTGCTAAATATGATGTTAATCATAGAATTGCCTCAGCTAATCATCCTCAAACCAGTGGGCAAGTAGAATTATCAAATAGAGAAATTAATTCTATCTTGCAAAAGACTGTTAATAAATCTAGGAAGAATTGGTCTGATAAGTTGAATGATGATTTATGGGCTTATAGAACTGCTTATAAAAATCCTATAGGTATGTCTCCCTATAAAATGGTTTATGGAAAAGCTTGTCACTTGCCTTTATAATTAGAACACAAAGCTTATTGGGCAGTGAAAGAACTTAACAAAGATATTAAACTTGCTGGTAAGAAAAGAATGCTTGATTTGAATCATCTATATGAATGGAGATGTGAAGCTTATGAAAATGCCAAGCTCTTTATTAAGAAAGTTAAACAATGGCATGATAAAAGAATCCTTAAAAGAGAGTTTCATGGTGGTGAGAGAGTTCTATTGTATCGGTCTCATCTCAGATTTTTTGTAGGAAAATTACTCTCCAGATGCGAAGGACCTTATATTATTGAAGAAGTGTATCGTTCGGGTGCAATCAAAATTGCTTCCCTCAAAGATAACACTACACAAGTGGTAAATGGGCAAAGACTCAAACATTATATTTCTGGGGATTCTTATGATGAAGATGTTGATGTTTTTCAAGTAATGACTTCGGAGAAGTTCATTAGAGGGAAGATTCCAGAATATGCAGAGTCTATTTTGAAATAGGTAACAGTTCCGTTAAGAAAAAGTTCACGGAATACCCTCCAAGTTATAATTTATTGGTTTTTGGAAAATATGAAAAATACCGAGCCGAAGAGGAGTTGGAGAATGTGCCCGGAGGCACCACACCACCTGGGGACGCGGGCCCACCCCTGGTCGTGCCACCCTATGGTGTGGGAGCCCCGGAGTCCCTCTCCGACTCGTTTTCGACATGGACTTTCCTTTTGTTACGCATATTTTTGCTATATAACCCCCCGGACCCCCCGAGGTCCGTATATCGTTTTATCGTCGTGTTTTTGTTTTGAGCTATTTCTGCCAGGATCTGTTTTCAGTTTTAGAAGCATCATGGTCTCCGCCAACAACAACAAGGGGAAGGATCCAATGGAAGATGATCTCCAAGGTCCCAAGCGCAAGAACATGGATCAGGGCGTCAAGTGAGAAGAAAAAAGGACGTCATCAACAAGTGTTTATTCTTGTAGCGTGCTGGGACCAAGACCATTAGTTTTGGGCCTCAGTTCCATCCCTGGAGTAGAGGAAGCTCTTCGGGTTGTAGTTGAGTTTTGTGAATGTTATAAAGCTTTAAGGACGGAGGTAGAGATTCTCAAGAGCAAAACAACATGTTTCATGAGATGCTGCAACATTTTCATGCCTTGCTTGAGAAGAGTGTATCACCACCACCACCGAAGAATTGATTCGTCATCGGTATTGGCCTCCCCTTGGCCTATCAAGCTTGGGGGAGTGCCGCGGTATCACCTTTATGTTTCACCCTTTTTACCTTTTAGTAGAGTCATATCGTGAGTAGAGGAAATATCATATAGTATGGTTTGCAGTATGGAAGTATCGCTCTCTAGTTGGTTATCGTTGTATCCCTTGGTTTGAGTTGCAGTAATGGAATATTAATGAGAAGTTTCATCATGTACTTGCTCTACTTTATTTTAGTTTGCAATTTTTGTTATGTGATTGATCTTGTTATTAGTATTCCTATCAATGTTGGAGCTTCAAGTTAATCTAGTTGGTTTTGGCAAACTTAGCATTGGTCCGTAGCAACAATACGTTGAGACTTAAGTAGAAAAGAGGGAGTTGCATGTAGATATATTATTCCATGATATTTCTTTCTTGTTAGCTCATAAGCTTAGTATTCTCAAATAAGTTTGTTTGTACCTTCAAGGAAGATTGCATGATTGGATTTATCATATATGTTTTTGTTTGTTTTACTTCAATTCTTATCCTTGCTACCCAACCTTGCTAGCCAAAAACGTGTACTAAGAGGGAATGCTTCTCGTGCATCCAAATATTGAGCCCAAAACCTTGCCATTTGTGTCCACCATACCTACCTATATGTGGTATTTCACCGCCACTCCAAGTAAATTGCTTGTGTGCTACCGTTAAACCTTCAAAATTACACCTGTTTTGTGCCCCTGTTTTAGCTCATGAGGACGCAAATAGATAATATTTATCTCACTTGTTGATTGGATTTCACACCCTGGACTAGTGGTTTCATCCGCTTATCCAAATGCTAGAAGAGCTAGCAGCGGGGTTCCCAACGTCAAATAATAATATAAATTCTCTTCACTATTTTTCCCCTGATTTATCGGTCAAAGCATAATTGTGTAAATAAAAGAGAAAGAGGGACGACCTTCTATACCAGTCGCGTCCTTGAACGGGAGCCGCTCTTGTGAAGTCTAGTTGGCTTGTGACGTACTGTATTTTATGTTTTCCATTCATTGACATAAACATACACCTCTCAAAATTAGACACTCCTCCATGGTTTGTGATTGTTGGCAGGCACCCGAGGATTCGGTTAGCCATGGTTTGTGTAAGAAAGGTTGGGAGGAGTGTCAACCATTTTATACCTCCATTTTACAAAATAAAAGCTCTAGCACATGAGTGATCCATGCTTCCCTTTGTGAAGGGCCTATCTTTTACATTTATGTTGACTCAGTAAACCTACTTCTTTCTGTCTTAAGCAAGCATTTGAGTTGTTGTGATTCATCCAGCGATATGTTGATTTACTCAATCATGTTCTTTATTCTTCCTTGTTTCTACAAATGCTTCTATTAGTTTGAATACCACTTTGAAAGTTACCAATGTCTGCAAAGAGACCGTTATAATTGAGCATGATAAACTCTGCAATATAAGCTCTAGTATAAAGCCCATGATCGAAACATACGTACGCTGTTAATTGTTCTCTGACCAAGAACAAAGTTTGCCTTTACCAATTTTGATTTACCTTTTGCACCTTTATTGTTTCTCTTCTTGTTTCAAGTTTGATTGTATGAGAGGAGGTTGCTATCTAAAATGACTTGTTCTTTGTTAGATGTGATGCCTATTGTCTGTATTTTATTTATCGACACCTCACTCTATAAACCTGTGGTCATGTTTACTGAGTTCAGTTTCGCTTGGGGACAAGCGAAGTCTAAGTTTGGGGGAGTTGATACGTCCATTTTGCATCACTGTTTTACATTGTTATTTTTTGTTATTCATCGATATATTTCATGCTATGATGCATCACTTATGCTATTTTACCTTATTTTAAATGTTTCATAATTTTTGGAGAATAAACACCGGGACCAGAAATCTGATGGAAAAAACACTGTCGATGTACCCTATTTCAGAAGTTCAGAAGAAGAGGGGGGACACCGGAGATGTCTTAGAAGTTCAGAGGAGGAGGCTAGCCAGAAGGGGAGCCAGAGGGGGGCCACCAGGGGCCCACACCATGTGGTGACGCGCCCCCCCCCCTTGGTCGCGCCGCCAATCGGTGTGGCCACCCTGGCCCACCTATGGTCGATCCCTTTCGCATACTTGACCCCTAGGGAACCCTAAGCCCCAGACGATCATCAAAGAATTATTTCGCCGCTGCCTCGGGGCGGAAAACACCAGAGAGAGAAAAGCTCTCCGACATGGAGAAATCTGTCGGGGAAATTCCTCTCCGGAGAAGGGAAATCATCGCCATCGTCACCGTCATCGCTCCGGGCATCATCAAGATCGTCATCGTCATCATCATCACCACCAGAAGCATCACCTTCATCATCCACCTTCATCCCGCTGTAACAATTAGGGGCTTCTATCGTTGTTTTACATTAGATCTCTTTCCCAATGTGGATTACTTGTTAGTAGTTGATGCTTGTGAGATTTATCGGTGTTAGCACTTTATGACCAGATTGTTATTATCCACTATATCACCTCTGATTATGATCCATATGATGTCTTGTGAGTAGTTCGTTTAGTTCTTGAGGACATGGGGGAAGTCATGATGTTAGTAGGGAAGTTATGTTGAAGTAATATCTCGTGGTTCGGTATTTAAGTTGTGGTGCTATTCTTCTAGTGGTGTCATGTGAACGTCGACTACATGATACTTCACCTTTATGGGCCTAGAAGGATGCATTGTGTATCTGGCTACTAATTGTGGGGTTGCCGGAGTGACAGAAACCTAAACCCCCGTTAGGAAACTAATGCACGAGGGAGCGTAGAATCCCGGAGTTTTAAGGTTGTGGTTAGATTTATCTTAATTACTTTCTTGTATTTGCGGATGCTTACGAGGGGTATATTCACAAGTATGTATTAGTCCTAGTTGGGTGGTGTATTAGCATAGGTTCACCCACACGAAACTTCACGAATCAATGGATATTAATCAACCGTAACGAAGCGAAAGCACTTGACGAAATTCCCATGTGTCCTTGAGAACGTTTGGTAGTCATAAGTAATACAACCGGCTTGTCCTTTGCTCTCAAAAGGATTGGGCCACTCGCTGCAAATATTATTTACTGTACTTTATTTACTAGCAAATATATCAAATACCTCCAAAAAACCTGTTTGCTAGTGTTTACTGTGAATCCTCTATCCAACCTGCTTGTCAACACGTTCTGCTCCTCGTTGGGTTCGACACTCTTATTTATCGAAAGTACTACGATACACCCTATATACTTGTGGGTCATCAAAGTCCGAGATGGTTCTCAAACTCTCTTTTGGTTGGACTGGTGGGTGGGAGCGGGCCCTATGAAGGATAGGTTCCCTAGGTTGTTCGAAATTTGCGAATTCCCTTCCATCCCTGTGGCCAAGGCCTTTGAGGTGGAGGGGCTGCGCTTTCGTCGCTCCTTCTCTCTGGAGTGTGCTTTAGAGTGGGCTGAGCTGAACCAGGAACTGGCCGAAGTGAGCTTGCAATAGGGGCCCGACGTTATTAGGTGGGCGCTGGAACCTTCGGGTAGATTTTCGGTGGCCTCCATGTACACAATTCTGTCGCAAGGGGCAGATATTGCCCACGGTAAAGATATGTGGTATGCCAAACTGCCCCTCAAAGTCAAAATCTTCACTTGGCAGTTGGCCTTTGACAAGCTCCACTCTAGATCTCGCTTATTCGCCCGCTACGACCCTGCCAAGGGGCAGTGTGTGTTGTGTGGCGAGATGGAAGACGACGCACATACTTTCTTTCACTGCGTGCTGGGAAAACTGGGATGGAGCGCGATCAGGCAGCTGCTAGGGTGCAGCTGGTGTCCTGCCTCTTTTTCGCAATTCTTTGCCATCCATAACTCACACTTGGGTCAACAACGCCGAACCAGCTAGGTGTTATTCGCCGTCTTGTGTTGGGCCATGTGGCTGATGCGTAATAAACTAGCCATAGAAGCAATTGTGCCGAGGCGCCCTGATGATGTAGTTTTTGAAATGCTTCTGTTTGTGCAGGCTTGGGCAAATCTCGCAAAGGAGCATGATAAGGAGGAGGTAATCTCGATGGCTAGCGGGCTTAAGACCATCTTCTCCTTCCTACCGCACCCTTAGTTGCTCGTCTGGTTGCATTCTGTCTGGTCTATCTTTGGGGTGGCCGGCCCCTTATGTGTGTTTTATTTTGATTTCCTGAGCAAAGTTATAGGCCTCAACATGTTCGAGTGGGTTGTAATTCTTAAACCGAACTCTTTGATTTATCTATATCTATATATACCTAACAATAAAGAGAGGAAGACTTCTTCCAGTCCAACACTAATTTTACGATATTACCCTCCCACCAACAACATCGTTTTGTCCGTCACACTACATACACGTCGCTTATTTTTCTTTCATGTACGCAAAAGGACTTGATCGGAGTCGGCCACCCGTCCCAAACACAACTAAAATAAAAAAAAACCAAAACCATGAGGGTTGCCCCTGCTCCACTGATGCTCTTGTACCAAACCCTGTCTTCTACCTAATCAAATCCCGTTCGGATTACATATAATTTCTTGCTACCTTCACAAAAAAATTTGGTCATATATAGCACATGTCCTATGCCTGTTGATTCCTACGAAAACTCCAAGACTCAACCAAATTTATCGCATATACTCGCCAGATTTTGCTTGCCACGGGCACTCGAAATCAAGCTTTTCGATCGAAAATTGTTCTGCGCTGCTAATTAGCCAGCCGGACTCGCCGAGAATCTGCTTGATTACTAGGGCACCTACGAGCTATGACCCCAAACTCGCCCGTTGTTGCCTCCGGTCAACGTGATTTAGGCGAAAACTTCTATAGCGATGAGAAAATCTACCCTTCTCATGGTTGTTGCTATGTTGATGAGAGGTTGTGTTACACAATTAGTAGCATAGCAGCCAGCTGGTCAACCCCAATCCAATTAAACAAGGTATGATCGAAGCAAACTACGGGATTACTGCTAAACTTCTTGAGTCCTCATCGCTGACCTACTCGTGCTGGCTTGCACCGTCCTGTCTGCGACAACCTCGATGTGGATCAGGGAAGCTAAGGCCCTGCGAGCTGCTTTTGCTCCACCTGCACGCCTCCTTCCCTGTCGGCCAGAGAAGATCTTGCCCACTGCCGGCCAAGTCTGGTCCCCAGTTTTGCTCTGCACGGAATAACAACGCCCTCATCTACCTAATTCCTCACATAATAGCTCAGAGATGCGCACGGTCTAGGATGGCAGTTTCTCTTCAATGTCGTTTGCTTAATTGACCATGGTGTACGAGAAAACACAACAGGGAAGAGAAGGTTGCGGGATAAGATAACAGAACAGGAGCACTGTGCATAACAGAGAGCAGGGCCGGTGTGTATCTCTATTCTCTCTCTGAGCTAATGTTCGTCTCTATCTCCCTTTTTAGGGCCTCTTTGGATTGAAGGAATTCCACATGAATTTTGGAGGATTCCAATCCATAGAAAATTTTCCTATGGAATGCCTTTGGATTATAGGATTTAGTACACCAAATTCCTAAGGAATCCGTTCCTATGTCCCCTATTCCATAGGAATTTCAACATGAGCTCAAAGCTCTTTTTTCACAAAGTTCAATGCACTCATACTCTATCTCTCTCCATTCTCTCTCCTTATTCCTGCAAAGTTTCTGTGTTTGCTTCTTGTGCATCATCCAAAGGCGTCGTTTATAAAATTCCTATGTTTTGAAATCCTATGGGAATTGAAGTGCATGACATCTCAATCCTATATTTTTCCTATTCCTACGTTTCTAAAATCCTGCAATCCAAAGAGTCCCTTAATGCAAGCAACATGAATATAAGTTTCAAAGTTGTACTATCCCTATATCTATATTTTGCATATTGAATATCTAAATAAGAACTCATCTTTTAGTCAGTACCCAAAAATGGTATTTTTCTAGAGAATTATTGTAAAAGTATTTTTTTCTCATTTTATGCTGCCAATAATCAAATATTGCTAAGTGTTATTCAATGAACTCCTGTGTCTACTTTAAGTTCATCTAGGTAGAAAAAAATCTACATAGGTAGATCGACTTTGGGGTAAATTTTAGATTGTGCCAACGTTTTTTTACCAAAATTTATTATTCAATCCCGTTGCAACGCACAGACATGTTTGCTAGTTAATTTAAATTAACGCACTGGTTGCCTAGTTTTTACGGAGAGGAGGCCGTTGGGAAGGGGAAGGAGAGCAATGCAGCTAGCGTGCCTAGCTGAGAAGGTCAGAGTCGAAATTGAAACAGCGGCATCTCCGCCGGGGAGATATGGCGCTCTCTAGCTCCGGTCGCCGGCAGCCATTGTTATCCTCTCGTTTCTCTGTTTGTTGAGTGTTCGAGTGATGTGAGAAAGAAACGGAGAAGAGTTCTACTTGATCACCCAACTGATGGGTACTTTCGTGATTGAGTGTGGGCCTGATATTTGTAAGGGCAAATAATCGGATCCCCTATGCCTCGCTCTTTGCGAGTGCTTAGATCAGATCGCCCCGCACGACGCATGTTGTTAGAGGAGAGATGGGCCAGCCCATTAGGACGAGTATGGATGGATCGATCGATCCCGCGCTTAGATCGGTTCAAGTTTTTTTTTTCTAAATATGAACGATTTTTAATTTTAAACAATTTTTAAGTTTAAACGATTTTTAAAAAATAAGCGATTTCAAATATGAACAAACGTTACGTATGATCAATTGTCAAATTTGAACAATTTTTAATCTGAACGTTTTTTCATTTGAATAAATTTTAAATTTGGAAATTTTTTATCCAAACAAATTTCGAATTTGAAAAATATAATTTTGAATATTTTTCAGTTTGAACAAAAAAAAATTTCGAACCAAAAAATTCGGCAAAAAAAAAACAGAAAAGAAAATGGAAAAAAACAAATAAAAAACAGAAAAGGCAATAAAAAGGTTAAAAACGAAATCTATACAAGAACTTAGCCTAGTGGATGTGCTCCTGTGACCCCAACTCCTAGATCGGGAGTTCATAACCCTGCTTCCCCTCTTATTTTCGTATCTTTTCTCTTTAAAATAGACACTCATGGGTCGGCTGATGACTAATGTTGGTAGACCCAAAGTGCAAGGTGTGAAGAGTGCAACATCAAGTTTTCCCTCAGAAAAGAAACCAAGGTTGAATCGATCAGTAGGAGGACAAGCAATCTCTGAAGGTTGATGTATCTGAGATGGCAGGGCGCACTACCGGTTCAGCAGCAAAATGGAACCTACACAACACAATCAAATCACTTTGTCCCAACGTAGCAGTGAGGTTGTCAATCTCACCGGTTTTGCTGAACACAAAGAGGTTAAACTATGGTGTGGAAAACAGTAGGAAAATAGTATGAAAGTAGTAACAACAGTATGAAAGCAGTGTGAAAGCAAAGTGTGTATTATCCGTATGAAAAAATGGACCAAGGTCCACAGTTCACTAGTGGTTTCTCTCCGTGAAAGATAAATAAAATGTGTGGTGAACAAATTACAGTTGGGCAATTGACAGAAATGAAGGCTGCACCATAGTGCATATGCAAGACATAAAGATTACTACGTGATTCATACGAGCATTATAAAAAAAAAACATAGACTGTCATACAACTGCATCTATGTCTAATAATCCACCATCCGAACAAACGTTGGGGTATTAAGTTGCAAGCAACAGATTATCGCAGTAAGAAAAGTGTGTAATGTAAACTAGGTAAACACCGTTGTTTTCTCCCTAATGGCAACAACACATCCTCCATCCGTCACGCTTCTGTCACTCGAGCACAGATGCAAAGGATGCATGAACCCACCATCGAGCATAAATACTCCCTCTTGGAGTTACTAACATCTACTTGGACAGAGAATCTACTAATAACGGAGAGCATGCAAGATCATAAATAACATATGCATGAAGATAACATGATAGATTGATAATCAGCAGACATAGCATTAAACATTCATCAGATCCCAGCAAACACAACATGTAACATTACATAAAGATGATCTCGATCATGTGAGCCAGCTCACGAGATCTAAACATGAGGTACAAAGTGGAGAGAACAACCATCTAGCTACTGCTATGGAACTGTAGTCCAGGGATGAACTACGCACGCATCACTTCGGAGGAGGGCATGGTGATGTAGACCCCTCCGGTGATGAATTCCCCTCCCGGCAGGGTGCCCGGGAGAGCTCCAGAACCCTCCCGATCTCGGGATGATGATGCCGGCGGCCTCAGGTGTTTCTCGGGACAAAGTGGTATCTTTTTAGGGTTAATATGTCGGGAGGGGGTATAAATAGGCGAAAGGGCAAAGGCGATGGAGGCCTGGGGGCCCCACACCACCCTATGGCGCGGCCGGGGGCGCGCCGCCCTATGGTGTGCCCCCTGTGGCCCCCTTCGGGCCTCTTCGGGACTCCGTGGAACCTTCAGGAATTCTAGGACCTTCGGACTTCAAATTTTCCAATTCCGAGAATATTTCTAGAACAGCTTTTCTGAAACTAAAAACAAAAGAAAACATGGAAGGTTAGTCCGGAAAATCGTAAAAATGACATAAAGTGTATAGCAAACATGTAGGAAACAACATGGAACATCAGAAATCAAGGATACATTTATGACGTATCAGCATACCCAACCTTAGTTCCTACTCGTCCTCGAGTAGGTAAACGATAAAAACACAAAATTTCTGAGGTGACATGTTACCACATAAATTTGATCATCAATAATGTAAAAGCATAAGTAAGCTGAGATCATAGAACTTCAACACAAGCATGATAAATAGAATTTTAGCATAGCAATCACCTTGCATCATGAGAAGTAACACAAATAAAAGATCATGAATAAAAATGCAACGAAAGATATACATTTGTTTCAAGTATAGAGAAAACATGGCAAAGTGATATTTCGATAGTCCTTAAGAGTGGGGCAAAACATAAATGCCAGGACACCTTCAAAGTTCATGAGGAAGACTAGAACAAATAATTAGAGAACAAGCAATAACACATCATGAATCAATTAATAATGTTTCTGGGACAAATGCACATAAAACTCAGAATGTCAACTATGCTCTCTCAACTGTGCATAAAGTTAGAAGATGGAGACTCAACATAAAAGTAAAAGAAAGGCCCTTCACAGAGGGAAGCAGGGATCAACTCATGTGCTGGAGCTTTTATTTTATTAAACAGAGGTATTGGAAACATTTTAAGAGAGGTGTATACTTATGTCAACGAATGGTAAATAGAAAATACAGTACGTCATAAGCCAACTAGACTTCATAAGAGCGACTCCCATAGAAGGACACATATGGGTAGAAGGTCATCCCTCCTTTTCTTTTGTTTACACAATTATGCTTTGACTGATAAATCAGGGGCAAAAATAGTGAAGATAATTTGTTGTTATTAATTTGGGGCTGGGCACCCCGCTGCCAGCTCTTCTATCATTAGATAAGCGGATCAAGCCACTAGTCCA
This sequence comes from Alopecurus myosuroides, assembly GCA_028641055.1. Lineage (NCBI taxonomy): Eukaryota > Viridiplantae > Streptophyta > Magnoliopsida > Poales > Poaceae > Alopecurus > Alopecurus myosuroides. Next base: position 90,636,445 of record CM054063.1, on the reverse strand, counting down.
GGGTGTGAAAAGTCCAATCAACAAGTGAGATAAAGATTCTCTATTTACGTCCTCATGAGCTAAAACAGGAGCACAAAACATGAGTAATTTTGAAAGTTTTAAAGGCAACACATGAGCAATTTACTTTGGAGTGGCGGTTAAATACCACATATAGGTAGGTATGGTGGACACATTGGGCATACTTTGGTTTTTGGGAGTTGGATGCACGAGTAGATCTCATACTCACCACAGGTGGAGGCTAGCAAAAGATTGGGAACGACAAATCAAGAGAGCATAAGATCCATAATCATGCATAGCGACATAAACATCATTAATCAAAGCATAAGTGGTACCAAAAGTTCAAAACTAAATGATCGTAGAGGCTATAAGTGACTGGTTTATAGTCATAAACATGGTGTGAGCATGCGCCAAGTCAACCAAATAAAACATTCAAAAGAGAGCAGCACAAATTTATGCTTCAATATGACAAGAACAACTCATGATTATTTCATTGGAACATTAAACACTCTCAGCTATTTGAGGCTAATAATGCTACTAAATAACCACAAGGCTTTAGAATTAAAATAGCATCTAGCCTGATATGAAAAAGTCTAGCCACAGTCTATACAGGCTTCTACTTGCACTGTTATAAATTCTACCACAAGCAGCAATTTCTTTTCCCAACAAGCACCATACAAAATATGTTTTAACAAAATTTCTCTAAATGGTACAACAAGCAAACATGAGAGTACTCACATAACACTACTAAAACTAACAACTCTGAATAAGAGATGCAATGAAAACAAAAGCAAAACAGGAATTTTGCAGCAGCTAAGAAAAACTAAGAAAACTAGCATAACAAGTATTCAAACGAAAAAGCGGAGCATGTCTCTCTCCCAAACAAGGAATGATAGGGTCCAACTATATTATTGCAGCAAGTAAAACAAAATAAAACAAAGGAAAAAAAATAAAACAAAATAAAAACAAACAGACGCTCCAAGTAAACTTCATATGATGTGACTGAATAAAAATATAGTTTCACTAGAAGTGAACTATTGTTGATGAAGAAGGGGATGCCTTGGGCATCCCCAAGCTTAGATTCTTGAGTCTTCTTAAAATATGCTTGTATGAACCACGGGGTCACCCCCAAGCTTTGACCTTGCACTCTTCTTGATCACATATATCACCCTCTTCTTTTGACCCTTGGAAACTTTCTTCACACCACACTCAAAGAGTATTTCGCATTAGAGGGTTAGTGAGACAATAAACAATACATGGGTTCTGTAAGGGAACAAGTTCTATTGATACTTTTAAACATTAGCTACAGCCACTGATGTTTCGTGAAGCAAAGAAATCCACTTGACATCGCAAAAGAGAAAATGCAAGAAAAATGGCTGAATCTGTTAAAACCAGAACAGTCTGTAAAGACGAATTTTTTCGGAGCACTTACGTTTCTCAGATCTAAAAAATTAAAAAATGCAAAAGTTGCGTAATTATCCAAGGAACAAGCACAAGAAATTTCAGGTCATTCTGTTTTTTCTGTGAATTATACGATTTTTTACGGTGGACAACAGAAATTTATTTTCTGTGCAGAAATCCAAAAACCAACTCCAACTCTCGTCAGAAACCTTACTTGGCACAACAAAAACATGAAAAGAAAGATACAAAGGATTTTCTACAGAATTATACAACCCCTTGACTAAAAAAAACCAGAAAAACAAAGCAAAAATAAAATCATGGGTTATCTCCTAAGAAGTGCTTTTCTTTAACGCATTTTAGCTAGGCCCAGAAAAGTGGAATCAAGTGTTTTCAAGTGAAGAAGCATCCAAATTGTAACTTGTTCGAATAATAGAATCAAAAGGAAATTTCATTCTCTTTCTAGGAAAGCGTTCCATACCTTTCTTAAGTGGGAACTAAAATTTAATATTCCCCTCTTTCATATCAATAACAACACCAATAGTTCTAAGAAAATGTCTTCCCAAAACAATTGGACAAGAAGCATTGCATTCAATATTCAAGACAACATAATCAACGGGGATAATATTATTATTAACCATGATAAGAACATCACCAACTCTCCCCAAAGGTTTCTTTCTAACATTATCAGTAAGACGAACATCCAATAACAGGGTTCCAATGATGGCAAATCAAGAATATCATAGAGTTTCTTGGGCATAACAGAGATACTAGCACCAAGATCACATAGGTTAGTCCGGAAAATCGATAAAAATGACATAAAGTGTATAGCAAACATGTAGGAAACAACATGAAAACAACATGTAACATCAGAAATTAAGGATATGTTTATGACGTATCACCGGCCCAATTGAGGCGTCCTCTGGAGGCGAGTCGGAACTAGCATAGTGTAGGCTCACTAGAAAAAGGGAAACCTTCTGAAAGGTCACCCCGCGTGCCCTCCGCTTGCAACAAGTGTCGCTTTCCCATTCCTCCCAGCCTCCCACGGCTGCTTGCATGTGTGACAAGTGGCATCGCGAGAGAATTTTCCCTTCCCACCCACGGACGCGTAGACATGTGAGCACACATTTATTTCGGGATTCATTTTTTCAAAATAAAATATCTTGCGAACTGTATTCGGAATCATGAACCGTTTTCATATTTGAGATATTCGCGTCGAGATCGTTAAAACTAGATCTCATGTTGATAGGTTTCGAGAAACTTTTTTTAACACACAGAATCAACACAGATGTACGCCCATGTGCAGTGACCGAAGTACGTCTCAAGTGCAGTGCTGACGTATACCCACGTGCATCATGGATGTACGCCCAGGCGGTTGTACAACCATGTGGAGGGCCGACGTACACCCAGGCGGATGTACACCCACATTGCTACTGAAAGTACATGGTGTACAAGCACGCTACTACTGGATGTACACGGTGTAGATGGTGTACACTCACGCATCTGCTACTAAATATACACACATGTTGCTACTGAAAGTATAAAGTGATACTGAAAGTACATAGTATATAGAACAAGGAGTATATACACACATGGTGTACAAGCACGCTACTACTGGATGTACACGGTGTAGATGGTGTACACTCACGCATCTGCTACTAAATATACACACATGTTGCTACTGAAAGTATAAAGTGATACTGAAAGTACATAGTATATAGAACAAGGAGTATAAAGCACAATTTTTTTTCTCGAAACCTATCAATATGAGATCTAGTTTTGAAGATATCGACGCGAGGATTTCAAATATGAAAACGGTTCGTAATTTCAAAGTACGATTCTCGAGATATTTTATTTCTAAAAAACAAATATCAAAATAAATTTGTGCACTTCCTCCGTCCGGTTCCTCGCATACGAGCCCGCCACATGGCGCTCTCGCGTGAGCTCATTCTTCCCTTCCCTTTTTTCCTAGAGGGAACTTTTTTCCAGTGGTACCCTAGTGCCTGCTCAAATAATCAACCACAAAAAAAAGTGCGGCAAAAAGAGAGGCCAAAATAAAAAGGGAGTAAAACGGGGCAAAAAAAATCAAATTCGCTCGCTACAATTTGCCTGACCAGCTGCCGAAAAGCAGGCCGGCACGCACCCGCGTTTCGGAAGGACGGGGCCTGCTAGCCGCCGCACAGCAGTTCGCTCCTCTGCCATCACCCCGAGTCCTTCCCCCAATTTCAAACGGAAACCGCCGCACACCGCCTCTGCGCTGCCGTCCCCATTCGCAATGGCGTCGGGCTCCTCCCGAGGTCACGTCGACCAGGTAAAGCCCTAACCCTAGTTCTTTCCCATCTCCCTCTCACAAACCCTAACCATTCTACCGGATCCGTTCCTTCCCAGTTCTACTCCGCCAAGAAGCGGAGGCCCTCTTCGCGCAAGGACGACCCGTCGTCGACCGGATTGCAGCATGGAAGTCCCGGGGCCGCCAAGGGGTCCCTGGCGGGGTACCTTGTCCGCTCCCCTCCCGCCGCGGTGGCGGCCTCCTCGGTGGCCCCGGCTCGTTCTCCTGGGGTTGGGGACGCACGCGCCCGGAGGAGCCTCTCGGCGGCGATGAATGTCGACAATTCCGCGGTGGCGATGAATGTCGATTCGGCCACAGTGCCAGCGGGCTATGGGGAGGACATGGACATGAAGAAGTTCACGATGGAGTTCTTGTCCCATTATTGCAGGTGAGCTATTCATACATTTGGGAGCTCTAATTTTGGTGCCAAGAACCAGTCTTGCGTGAAAAAATTCAGGTTGTAATCTTTCTTGTTGCTGCAGCGCTATCCCGCCTGTTGCGTCTGATGCTGGCAAGGGCGAACCAGACAAGAAGCAGCACAAGAGGAGTGCAGGCCACTCCTTCTTGGTTCCTTGCGACGAGAGATCTGTCAAGAAGCAGTGCGTTCCCAAGGTCAAGGCAAGACGAAAGATTATCCTTTGAAGGTGGTGATGCAGGAACTGTATGTAACTGACTGTTTGATCTGCACTGCAGGATTTAGGCGATAACATGCCCATCCCTAATCACGGTGGTTCAGAGTCTCTCCAGGTATGGTGGATCCAAAATATCGTCAAATTTGTATTGAAATTCCTTGTTTTAATAGATTTTGGTGATCTCAAGGTGTCCCTTTTTACAGGATCTAGGCCAAGGGGCAAAGGTCAGTGGCGAGGGGCTTGCGGCCATGCAAAGATGTAGCTTTACCCCAAATACTGCACAAAAAAAGGTTGGATTTTCTGGCGAGACCCCAAAATCTGCATCCTCCCTTATATCGCCAGGGGAGGACTTCTGGAATGCCGCAATGGAATTTGCTGATGGTGTCTCTGCTCTGGCTGATAAGGGTCCTAAAAGGCCACACTGTATTGTGGCTGAGGACAAGTCATCTTGTGCAGTTGCACTGGGTTCTAAGACTCTTCCTAGATCAGGAAAGGATGAATTTAACTGTGAAAATACAGTAGGCAGCAATCCTATGAAGCAGATAGACAAGTTCTCAGATACGGCAGAATTAGCGGCAGCAAATAGACAGCATCAAAACAACTCTCCTTTGCCCGTGAAGCATTTGAACTTCTTTCATGAGGATGAGATTCAAGTTTCAGGCTTTGAAGGTAAAGAAAAAGATGGCACTGTTCCTGGAAGTGTACAAGTGAACCAGGGTCGACTGACGGAGAGTAGCTTTCGTAGGACAGAAAACCTCGTGCATCCTGTAGATGACATGAAGAGAGTTACTTCTGATCCAGACACCGATTCCCCAGTCATCATTCGTGGTGAAGGTTTGTTCAAGTCAAAAACTGCAGGGAGTGACCTCAATAAACTGACCAGTGGTGAGACTAGATTGGTTGCTGCAAATTCAAACTGTAGCAAGCCTAACAGGGATACCAAGAGTATGTTTCCTTCTCAAAGAGTGGAAGCCAGCACTCCTACTAGTTCCGTCCCTCCAAAGGACCACTCCAAGCTCTCAACTTGGCTCCCTCCTCAGCTTTGTGCTATATACATGAAAAAAGGCATTTCGGAGCTATATCAATGGCAGGTCAGTTCTAATAATTTGTTCGTCACCCAAATGTGACATACATTCCCCAGCAAGGGGGTCAACATAAAATTGCAGCCCTATCAAGCATTATTTTCAACACTAACCAATCATGTCCACTACTCTGCTCTTAGTTACTAAATTTGTGTGACTACTGTTAGTTGCTTTCTTTTCGAATGACTATACTGTTAGTTCAATCATGTTAGTAAAAATTATCTCAGTAACTTATGTCGTAACTCATAAGTTATACTCTTCGTGTCACATGCAAACTACTTATTTCCTAAACATTCTGTATGCTGGGTGGTGCGCATGCCATGAGTTACTTCTCTACTCTATGCAAATGATACCACCACAATTTAGTTATTTATTTCACACTCTACGAAATTTATGTTGCTGTTTAGTATTTTCTCTTTCTGAGATTTGCACTTCGTGGGCATAGCACATATATCTCATAGTTATGCATATTTTCCTCTCTTTTTTTTTTTTTTTTTTTTTTTTTTTTTTTTTTTTTTTGTATTTGTGCACTCTAGAAACCATGCATGTAGCGGGATGACATATTATGGTTATCTTACGCCGAAACCAATTGTTGTCCACTGATGGAGAACAAATGATTCAACTAAAACTACCTATCTTCTGCTTGCCCAAAAGCGCACTTTTCTTATGAAGTATACCGTACCATCACAAGCAATTAATGACCTCCTTATATGGTGGCTCTAGAACCTAAAAGATAGAACTGTTTAAACGCACATCTAAATGGTAGACCCAGAAAGAAATATCTAATATGCAAACTTCCATAATCCCTGATCAAGGTTACTGTTTCATCTGCTGATTTGCTCTTATTGTGTTTGGTTGGGTTAATGTATATATGATACTCTTGCTCACTGATTGTTAGTTGCATACTTTTTATATTGTTATTATTTATTCATTAAGTTCCATATCTACTTTAGGTGGAATGTTTACTTGTCGATGGTGTCTTGGAGAAGCGCAATCTTGTTTATTGCGCATCGACGAGGTACTTGGAGGTTTACATGCTTTCTTTCTGTCGCTTAATCTCAGTACCCAATGATTCAACCTGATTTTGTTGCTTTTTTGTATATTTTTGGTTCTATTATTTTAATATATGTACTTCCTATGATTCATGAATAATGTTAAGACACAGTTCTTGTTCCATTTAATTTTTATATGTACCGATGTGCATTATGCTGTTCTTATGTTGCAGCGCTGGTAAAAGTTTTGTTGCTGAAGTTCTGATGTTGAGACGGATATTATCCAGTCAAAAGATAGCAATTTTAGTCCTCCCCTATGTTTCATTATGTGCCGAAAAGGTATATATCTGTACCGCGCTTGGCGATGTTTGTCCTGTTCATTACTTGAGTGTTGGACTCTTATGATTATTGACTATTCATTTTTTTTTTACAGGCTGAACATCTCGAGCAACTTCTTGCGCCACTGGGTAGGCATGTCCGTAGTTATTATGGAAATCAGGGGGGAGGGTCACTTCCTAAAGATACATCAGTTGCTGTATGTACCATAGAAAAGGCAAATTCTTTGGTAAACAAATTGTTAGAGGATGGTCGCCTTTCTGAACTTGGTATAATTGTAATAGATGAGCTTCATATGGTAAGTTCATCTAAACCAGTATGCTTCTCAAGATCTATATTGGTTCACCTTTTTGTTCTTTATGTTTACTCACATGAAAAAATCACATCCAGTATTCCTGCGATTTGACTTATACATTATAACTGATGTACAATTGTATGCTTAGAAGTAACAATACACTAGCACCATTCGAAATAGGCATGCTATCATATAATCTAAGTAATTTGTAGTTCAATGGTAAGTAAGGGCATGGATTATGCTCTATTGTCTGTTTTTCAGCTGTTGGAAGTGAGTCTGAATGGGGTAGTGTACAATGCCACCATGCACATTTAAGTACCCCCGCACTTGAATTTGGGCTCTAACTTCACCCTTGTTAATGACAGCCCTTCATTATTTTTATTGCTATAGTAGTGCCAATCATACATTATTTGTAAAATCAAAACTTCTAGTCGGTTGACATGGCCATTAATACTTTCTGCAAATATGCCGTAGCTTTCCTCTCCCTTCACAAGTTGATAGCTACAAAGAGACACTTATTTCCTATGCCATTCAAAGGCACCAATCCATTTTTCATGCCACTGCTGTGAACATCCCTTACTTTGCATGGTTGGATCTTGTCAGTTTTTTCGAGAGTGACAGAATTCCCCCTCTTTTGACCTGTTTGGTTTCTTAGTTCCAGTTTATCTTCCATATTCCTTCACTCTGTTCCAATCCACTACAGTCGAAGCATGGGAAGGAGGCAGATCTATTCTCCTACCTCCCAGATCTATCTTTCTCTGCTTCAAATCCCTCTCATGTCTTTGTCTTCAAATGCTCAATCTTCTCCGTTAAGTGCCTCATACCCACGTCCATCTTTTCCTCTGCTTGCCCCTTCTAATTCCAATAGCCGCCAGAGGAGCCGTTGCCTTCCCTGCCTTCTCTTGCTCCTTCTGCATCCATCTCCAACTGATCCCACTCCGTCAGTTGGTCGGAGCTCTCAGCCTCTCACACTCCTTGCTCTAGTGCAGCAGCTTCAGCTTGGGGCGCCGTGTCCTCCTTCTCTGGTAGTAGGTCAGTGGCTCCTCGGGACGAACTTATCCTGCTGAGGCCCTGATCACAGCATCCACCGGTTCCTCCAATTGCTGTCCTGGCAGCTAGCTGCTGGTGTTGCCAGCTCAGGCCAATAAGAGGGGCAGCGCCAGAGGTTTGCCTTTCCTTGGTGGAGGGGGAAGTGAACACCCTGTGGTGGAGCGCGGACATGGAGCACAAGTAGCCAATTACATGCTTCGTGACCAAGGGCGTTAGGGTTCATGGTCGTCAAATGATGCGTGCACATGGGGTGCAAGTACATGTTTTGTGGCTAAGGTTGTGGCTATGCCTCATGCACTGGGAGGAGGACGAGGTGCTGTGCAAGGCTGCACCCCAGTAATATAAAATAGAACTGCCTTTAAAGCAGCCATTATAATGTGATGAGCATCTTTATTTACTGAATCCGGACCCTCTTGTCATCTGAAGTAGTTCTATCCTCCCTTCTCCTTTAACTTCCTCAGGAACATGTAAATTTTCCCCTGTTTACGCATGTAAAGTTTCTCTAATATACAACTGTGTTATAGGTTGGTGATCAACACAGAGGGTACCTTTTGGAGCTGATGCTGACAAAGCTTCGGTATGCTGCTGGCGAAGGAAATTCAGACTCATCTAGTGGAGAAACTTCAGGTTCTAGCAGTGGGAAGACGGGTGCCACTCATGGATTACAGATTATCGGTATGAGTGCTACTATGCCCAACGTTGGAGCCGTAGCTGATTGGCTTCAAGTGAGAACTCTATTGTTACTTCCGTACATATCTACTATTTAGTCAATGTTGTTGTCTACCTTAAACAGGCATGTAGTGTAGTAATCCAGAGATGTTCAATCCAATGATTGGAGTTCGTTCGCCATATGACTAGAGGAACTTGCTCGTATGATTCATTGCTCTAAAAAGGCCTCAGTGCTTGGTAGACTGCAGCTAGCGCCTATGCGGCGGCCCAGCAGACAGTGATATGCAGCGCACATTGCAGCATAAAGAGCAACAATTCTACGAACAGAGTTTATGCTTACATTATTTTTTATCAGTACCCAACTTAAATTTATTCAGCGTCTACTATGTGATGGTCTATTACCTTGGAATAATTGTTCAAGAAACATTTTTAGTAACCAAACAACGAGTGGTGTTATGTAGTGATATTCATCTCTGGTGAAGCCCTGTATCAACTTCACTCTAACTTGATGCACTATGGGATGCGGTCACTATAGTTTATTTACTATATAATCTAATTCCCAGAATCCAAAACCCAATTTGTGAGGATCTATACAAGACTGCAAGGAATGTTTGTTGTGAGATCATAGAAAGTTAGTGCCTGTACGAAGTGGTATTATACTTATTGCAAGCTTACTTCTCGATAATTGATGTCTCTCGTGCAACACCAGGCCGCACTTTATCAAACTTCCTTTCGACCTGTCCCACTGGAGGAATTTATCAAAGTTGGTAATCAAATATTTGATAAGGACATGAATATTGTTCGTGTGCTTCCAAAAGTAGCTGATCTTGGTGGTAAGGATCCAGACCATATTGTTGAGTTGTGTAATGAGGTAAATTCAATAACACTCTCTAGTAGTTCTCAGTTTCCTACTATTAGTTTGAAAGATCATAACTCACTCTTTTTGCCCCTCCAGGTTGTGTTGGAAGGTCATTCTGTTCTTTTGTTTTGCTCCAGCAGAAAAGGCTGTGAATCAACTGCAAGACATATTGCGAAATATTTGAAAGTAACTTCTGGTTGCTCAAAAGAAGTTGGTTCAGAGTTCCGAGATGCTGCATCTGCAGTTGAAGCCTTGAAGAGGTCTCCTGCTGGGTTGGATCCTGTATTGGAAGAAACCCTTCCGTTTGGTGTTGCATACCACCATGCTGGTCTCACGGTACTTACTTTTACAGTAACATTACATTTCCATCATTTAACACCATGCTGGTCTCACGGCACTTATTTTTACATTAACACTGTTCCCATCATCTACAACAATAATATAATTTAAGGGTGAACGTTTAGTTTGATATTGTTCTTTTGCTGTTATCACTGCTGTGGGCATTTGCATGCCAGTTTTTACTGCTGTTGAGAATGTTGCTCTTCTGACTCCATGCAACTTTTCTCTTTCAGTTTTCAGTGCAAACACAAATACATATATTTTATGATCACCAGATAACTGAGTTCATAATCTTGTCTCGGTCTGTCTTTAGTGACTGTTACAGCCTGCTCTTTTGTCAGGTTGAGGAGAGAGACATTGTGGAAACATGCTACCGTAAAGGTCTCGTGCGAGTTTTGACTGCCACATCAACTTTAGCTGCTGGAGTAAACTTGCCTGCCAGACGAGTTATATTCAGGCAACCTAGGATAGGTCGTGATTTCATTGATGGGACTCGCTATAGACAGATGGCTGGTCGCGCAGGTCGAACTGGAATCGACACAAAAGGAGAGAGTGTAAGCTATATAACCTACATTGGCATTTTAAGTTTGTAACTGTTCATTTTTGTACTAGGAAATGTTTCTTATTTTTTGATTCGTGGACACATTATAAGGTTCGATCTGATACATGCGTTTGAAATACAGATACTTGTATGTAGGCCTGAAGAGGTAAAGAGGATAACAGGTATTGTTAAAAGTGATTGCCCTGCATTGCAGTCATGCCTCTCGGAAGACAAAAATGGAATGACTCATGCAATCATGGAGGTTGTTGCTGGTGGGATTGTGCAAACTGCAAGTGATATCCATCGGTATGTGAGGTGTACGTTGCTTAACTCTACCAAACCTTTTGATGATGTCGTGAAGTCTGCTCAAGACTCCCTTCGTTGGTTATGCCACAAAAGGTTTGTTGAGTGGAATAATGAAACCAAAATATACTCCACCACTCCACTTGGGCGAGCATCTTTTGGCAGTTCTCTTAATCCAGAGGAATCACTGGTAGGTTACTTTTTCTTGTTATATTTTCTTTGTTTTTCATTAAATTTTAGTACTAATCATTCTTTCTCACTACAGGTTGTGCTTGATGATCTTTCAAGGGCAAGGGAAGGTTTTGTTCTAGCATCTGATTTGCATTTAGTCTACTTGGTAACCCCAATAAATGTAGAAGTTGAACCTGACTGGGAGTTATATTACGAGAGATTCATGCAACTGTCTACTCTTGAGCAGGTACACATGTGTTCTGTTGTATCTACAAAATTCTGACATTTCGTTTGATCTGTAGTATTTTTGAATTATACTTGTTTTTGTTGGACAAATGCAAACATACGATCACTATTCTTTTGATGGAGGGGATGTGGAATGCAAACATACCATCACTATCAACTTCAGTATCTACTAGGCAAACTTAACAACCTTGGCTTTAAATTATGATTGGTACTAATGTAAATGACAAAGATTAGTGAAATGATGTTCAATTTGTGGCCTTGAGGATTTGGATAACCCCATTCATGCGCTCATGCCCTTTAAGACATAATTAGAATCTGTATTATCTAGTGTGAAGAGAACAATATAGGTGACAGTTATCCCTAAAAGATATGGCTCCAGTTAGGTCAGTATTATTAACCGATTCTGAAAGATCAGATTGCCTTTTGGTCTCCTTCTGGATTAAGTGCTCTCTTGTAAAGTTATGGATGTTGGACTAGCAGGCAGTTAGGCTTGTTGCGCATCAGCCATCCGAAACAGCCAAAAAAATTATTTAATTGTCTGGGCCATTTTAATCTATCTTTTGCTCAGCTAAACTGGCTTAATTTGGTTCGCATGTGAAAGTATAAGCAATTGAAAGGTAGCACATCACGTTGTGTACCATGGCAACTTGGCAAGTCAGAGCAGCTAGTGTTAGAACTTAGAACTCCGGGTAATTTTTTTTTCTTCGAAAGACTTGGTAGGACCATGACTTGTTTTCGAGATCTTATGGGTTTCAACTCAAGCCTACCCCAACTTGTTTGGGACTGAAAGGCTTTGTTGTTGTTGAAATACTTGGCAGGAGCACTGTGATTCTATTAGAACAAGGCAATGCTCCATTTATTGAAGGAGAACAGGGCCAAAAACCATATGCAAAGGGCCCAAACTGGCCCCACGTGCCAACTGCATTATGAACAAATACATACAGACACACACACACCACAAACTTCCGAGAAGTACCCGAAACCCAGCACACTCGCAGTCCAACCTGCAACACCCAAACCGATGTATGCTGGATGGCCCTGCTGCCCACCCAACTCGTGACCATAAAAAACACCGTAACAGACGCCCAATGACGCTTCGCTGCTCCTGGGGCCACGTCCTTGTGAACACCTAAAGCACTTGCTCCTATGCGACCGGCCTTCTTCGCCATGCGAGGCTGCTGCCCGAACATTCACCGCTTACTCCCAGGTCGCGAACCCCACGGCTTGGCTTGCTTCTGCAGCCCATAGCTATCACACCTTGAGACGCATTTCACCAGCCAAGTAACCATGCTATCATTCCCAAAGACTCATGTTATGGTTTTCTGGAATAGTTAGGGTCAAGATCCAGTATGGCTGGTATTGATAGGTTCTAAATTTATCTCTTCAATCATATATGAAATATTGGAGGGAGCTATTTTTTCTTTGTATCCAGATTGTTTTTCCAAATTATATGATATCATTTTTTGTCCGTTTAAAAGGAGGAAAACTAGTGTGATTGGGTTTATTGAGTGGTGTTATCTTGGCACTTGGCAGCAGCATTGGAAAGCAGCTTCGTCATGATAACGACGATTGGTGCACACTTTGTCTAATCAAACATTTGCATACTTAAGCAATTTATTCTCACACAGCGTTTTTCTATTTTAATTTCTGGATTCTTGATTTTTCTTGGTAATCTTAAATGCAGTCAGTTGGCAATAGGGTTGGAGTAATAGAACCTTTCTTGATGCACATGGCTCATGGAGCAGCAATGCCTATTCGTGGAAGGCCTAAGAGAAACACCAGTGGAGGTTCTGGTGGAAATGCTCTTATTAATGATCAGTCACTTAGAGTATCTAAGCGTTTTTATGTGGCGTTGATGATATCAAGGCTTGCTCAGGTATAGTTCAACTTCTTGTTGATTATTTGTCAGTTAGCTTACGATTCCTGAAATTTATATATTGTACTGGCCAAGGCCAAGTGATATAGCTGTAATCTTTCGGAGTCCTTCTGCATTCACATATACAGTGTGATTAATATCTGAAGCTTTAATGAATTTAAAACTTCGATTTTTTCAGGAGATTTCTGTTACTGATGTTTGTGAATCATTTAAAGTTGCCAGAGGTACGATTCAATCCTTGCAGGAAAATGCTGGCAGGTTTGCTTCAATGGTTTCTGCCTTTTGTCAGAGACTTGGTTGGCATGATTTAGAAGGCCTTGTTGCCAAGTTTCAAAACCGAGTCTCCTTTGGAGTTAGGGCAGAGATCGCAGAACTTACATCAATTCCATTCGTCAAGGTTTGTTGTGTCACTATGCATAGATGACTTGTCCAAATATTGTCACTTCCACTGCATATTCTTACCTTATTGTATGTAACATGGATGTAGGGCTCACGTGCAAGGGCTCTTTATAACTCTGGTTTGCGTACCCCTGTTACCATCGCTGAAGCGTCAATTCCTGAAATCGCAAAAGCTATTTTCGAATCCACTTGGTCTGGTCAAGGTTGGTCCTCCATCTATACTTGAGCTTTTTCCTTCTAATATTTTTGGTCTACCTTCTCACGTTATTTACCGAGTCTTATGTAAACAGTAGTACTGGTAAGTGGTGGTGTGCAAATAACAAAAGAGCAGTATTATTAAATCAGCAGTGGCAGTAGTAGTGGAACTCACAAATTACTGTGGAACATAGGACCTTTTGCTCCTTGGAGATGGACCGCATTTAGTTCAATTGTACTTCCATAGTAGCATTCACTTCCTTCATCTGCTTTTGTTTTCCATCATTTGTTATGTACTATGTTTTGATCTGTTCAGGGTGAAGCTAGGTATCCATCATTTGGCTATATTTTGTGCATTTGCCTTCTCTTATGACATTTTATTCTATTGACTAGATGACTATGGTCTACGACGAATGCAATTTGGTATAGCCAAGAAAATAAAAAATGGAGCTCGCAGAATTGTTCTTGAGGAGGCAGAAGCAGCCAGAGTAGCAGCATTCTCAGCTTTCAAATCACTTGGGGTAGAAGTTCCTCAGTTTACCACACCTCTACTTCCAGCTAGCGAGGACTCTCCACCTCGAGATGTCATGGTATCTCCTGTCGAAGATCATGCTAAGTGCCACGAGTCAGCTTTAGGAACACATATTGGTGATGAAAGGAACATCTGCTCTAATTATGTTGCTCAAAGGGCTTCTACAGAGATTGTACGGGAGGATATGCACCCTGTTTTTTCCATTCAAATAAAAGAAAATGAAAGAATAGCGAACAGTGTCAACATTGCTACTATGCAAGAAGAAGCATCACCTTTATCGACAGTTGATAAGTCGCAAAGCAGAAATGTGGCAGACAAAGGTCCTGTCAATGCATGTAACTTCCCTGGAGGGTTCAATAGTTTCCTTGATCAATGGTCATCTGTTAATGATTTTTCTTTTGATCTTCATTTTGTTAGAAGATCAACTAAACTATCTTTGACCATTTTTGAAATTCTTGGGTTGGCTGTTTGTTGGGAAAATTCACCTGTCTACTACTGCAATTTCCCGAAAGACCTAACCCCAACTGGCAATAATGAGTCCGTTGAAATGTGGGAAGAATTTAAGAGAAGATGGAGCAGAATAATTGGCATCATGCAGCAAAAGAGTGTCAAGAAAATGACATGGAATTTGAAAATCCAGATTCAGGCACTCAAATCTCCCTGTGTTTCTTGTCAGCGGCTTGCGAGGCTTCACCTCGACCATAAAACATTAAACAACATTGATGTCCATGACAACACATATGTGTTACTACCACCAATCTCTGTCTATAATGGATTAGACATATGCTTGGTAGCATGGATTCTCTGGCCAGACGAGGAGAGCAAAACAGCGCCAAACCTTGAGAAGGTATAATATTTATGTTGTGACTCGCAGTTCCTTTTATAATGCATCATTCTTCCAATTTGTTTTTAAACTGATTTCTTTCAACTGTTTCTTATTTTACCGCTGAGCTATTTCAAACTTTTTCTGCAATTTAACTTATTTCTGATATATAGTTGGTGAAGAGACGGCTACCTAGTGAGGCCGCAGCAGCAGCAAATCGGGATGGCAGATGGAGAAATCAGATGCACAAAGCAGCTCACAATGGTTGCTGTAGGCGTGCTGCCCAGACAAGATCACTTAGTTCAGTTTTGAGGAAGTTACTTGTTTCTGAAAAGCTCAATTACTTGGTTGAAACAGTCGAGGGTCCATTGGTATATTCTGTACCTTTGCCTAATGAAAATCATTACAGAACGCTTTAGTGCTACTAACACATTTGTTTGGACAGGTAAATGTTCTTGCTGATATGGAACTCTGGGGAATTGGTGCTGACATGGATGCATGTCTCCGTGCGAGACATATTATAATAAAAAAACTGAAGGAGCTAGAGAAAGAAGCATACAAATTAGTGGGCAAGAGTTTCTCGCTAAATGCAAATGCTGACATAGCTGACATTCTTTTTACGCACTTAAAACTGCCAGTCCCAAAAGGTTGCGAGAAAGGGAAGTTGCATCCTAGCACTGACAAGCAGTGTCTAGACCATTTAAGGTAATATTTTTTCTTTTCCTCATTGTTTATGAGATGATTTTTTTTTCCATTCTTAGTAACTGTTATTCTAAGGATTCTTTTGTCAATCTGAAGTGAATTTGTGAATCCTTTCAGGCTAAGACACTAGTCACAGCTATTTAGTATTGTAGATAATGAGTTTTTTTTTATAAACCTGGTCAAACTATACAAAGTCTGACTTAGGAAAGAAACCTGTGTGCAATATATTTGGAATAAAGGGAGAGTAGTTTACAACAAAGTCTTGAAAAGGAGACGAGTAGCTCTAGTTGATCTTGCCTGTTATACCAGTATATTTGTTGAGGTGTCAGGTCAGATTATGTGAACACCTTATTTAGTTCCCTTTTTAATATAAAGTCTCTTGTTTTTCAGGGATCTACACCCAATTATCTCAGTAATTAAGGAACATAGAACATTGGCCAAACTTTTGAATGGCACATTGGGATCCATCTGTTCACGGGCTCAGCTGTGCAGTCAATCTCAAAGGTACATCATACATGGAAATTGGCTGCAAACATCAACTGCTACTGGCCGTCTATCAATGGAAGAGCCAAATCTCCAGGTTACTTACCTTTATGTTTTGTTTGGCTTGATTTTCTATATATCAAACGATAATTGAACTTTCTGAATTATCATTTGTAGTGTGTTGAGCATGTGGTGGATTTCACAGCAGGAAAGAATGATAAGGATTTCACAAGCATGTCAATGGTTGATCATCATGAAATCAATGCCCGTGAATTTTTTGTTCCCACTCGGGTATTGCTCGTTCAACCATTGTTTTCTTGTTTAATACTCCTAAAATAGCCATAATGATAACTTCATGGCCTCTCTGTTTCTTGTAATAGGATAATTGGTTGTTGGTAACAGCTGATTACTCACAGATTGAGCTACGTTTTATGGCACATTTTTCTAAGGATCCTGTATTGATCGAGCTTCTAAGTAAACCAGATGTTGATGTGTTTACTATGATTGCTTCAAGATGGACCGGCAAAGAAGAATCTCTGATCTCTTCTAAGGACCGAGAAAGCACAAAAAGTTTTATTTATGGCATCCTCTATGGAATGGGCGCCAACTCCCTTGCAGAACAACTTAAATGCAGCCCAGAGGAAGCTGCGCAGAAAATTCAAAGTTTTAAGAGGTTCTTTCCTGGCGTTTCTTCATGGCTGCAAGAAGCCGTGGCATCATGTCGCCAAAAAGGGTGAGCTTGGTTTTCAGTAGTATTTTTGCTTGTAGTACCTGATACTTCTCTTTGTTGATGCTAGTTCAGGTTTGTTCATTAGGTCAATGAAAATAATATTACTTGAAATATGTTTATTTTATTAAGGATTCCCTGATTGCTTTTCCAACGTTTGATAACAACTGCCTTCTTTGGCAACTTTCAAGGGAAATTGAGAATAGTCCATGATAACTTTGGTTGATGTTTTAAATATAACTTTCAAAGGTACCTGTGAAGTCATCTGATCTTGCACGTTCTTATGTGAAACCCTTTCCACACATATATTGCATCACATCAGTGCCTATCTTATCTTAGGAATACCATTTCTTATCTCAAAAGATGGGGTAGTCTACATAGATACTGTGTCATTATGTAGATCAATCCAGGCTTCAAGAAACTGCTTCTTTGCCTAGTTATCTCTTTTCGTTGAGAATGCTCAAAACTTCTTAGTGATTTGAAGCTTGGAGTAGATACTAGAGGCATTTGTGAGTATTTCAAAGGAAGGACCGTCTGTTTTAGGCAAAAACCAGCGGTACCGGTTTATGACCCCTGGTTCTATCTAAAATCAATGCCACATGTGCTTTCTCAGCATATTTCTGCATTCACATGCATCACCTTGTTATAGAATATGGATTCTCCACTCCACTTTCTTTAGTACCTGCGCATCAAAATTTACTCAAGGTAACTTCAGAATTATAATATCTTCCAGATACGTGGAAACCTTGATGGGACGGAGACGTTTTCTTTCAAAAATTACCGCCGGAAATAGCAGAGAAAAAGCTAAAGCACAGAGACAGGCAGTTAATTCTATTTGCCAGGTTAGCACACTATCATGTGCTGTCTTGCTTTAGTTGCCTGGTTCATTGTATTAACGCACTATTATATGCAGGGTTCTGCTGCTGATATTATCAAGGTGGCTATGCTTAAGCTTCATTCTGTAATTACCAATGGGAGTAACACAGTTGATTCCATGGATGGGCTTATGCAGAACTTCTCAAAAATCAGAGGGCACTGTCATCTTCTTTTGCAGGTATGATAATCCACCCAGTTTCCTGGATTTCTGTCTGTCCATTTTTAAAATGTAGATAGGTTTAAATTGTGTTTTGCATTTTGTAGGTGCATGATGAACTTGTTCTTGAAGTTGACCCATCTATGGTAGCAGAGGCTGGAAAGCTACTACAGATAAGCATGGAAACTGCAGCTTCACTCTTGGGTATCATTTTTGCGCAGAACTGTATGTTACCCGTTGTTTTTCATTTGAAAGCTAAAAACTGAATTGCTGTTTATTTCTTGTTCCAGTACCTTTACGTACTAAAATAAAAGTCGGAAAAACTTGGGGTTCTCTTGAGCCGTTCCACCCAGAACCTTGATTGCCAGGAAGTCATGGTTTTCATCTCACGTTAGGTCTAACTGGTAAGTTCTGACTTGTCTAATACTACTTTGGCAATGGACATGCTTTGCATAAAAATACATGCCTTAAACTGCATAATTTTTCTATTTGGTTTGATGAAATTATAATATGTTTTGGGTGTTCTCTGAAACTTGAATTGAATCAGGTCAAAGCTCTCTGGTTCTGTCAGATGAGACGGTGGCTGCCCTATGAAGGTGATTATCCTGTCATTAATCATTCAGAGATTCTCGGTGGCAAGAGGACATGACGAAGTGTGCATGCAGTCCTTGCAGCTTCTTGGAGGATCTCCACTGAGCAAGCTTTTATGAAGTGTATGACATCTTGCTTGCTGGGAAATCTGAGAGCGCGGAACGAGCAAAGGCTCCATCAGGGACGAGGCCGCCCACTGAAAACCTAGCTGGGGGCTCCATCATTCCCTTTGATCCCGGTTGATCCTGCGTTCCACGCCAGGGTCTGGTGAAGCAAAGTTTTGCTCGTTCCCCCGTGGCCTTGGCACCATTGTGTCTAGTATTCATTCTCCACTTGTACTTATTTTAGGTTTGTTGTTGTTGTTCTTGGCCACTGCAGCTAAGTTCAGTGTAATCTTAGCAGCTCTCCTGCTAACATAGGAAAAATGTATCGACTGAAGAGATCTGTACATATTAGGCAACTGAATTGCGGGAAGGCGCAGAGGAATAGTTTTGACACATACATTGCCCCGGAGGCGATCAATGTGTAGATAATTTTTTTGATGGGTAATGTTTGTAATTGCAATGGTTTTGATTGTGTTCATTGAAAGGCTATATGCCCTCTACCTTTATTAGGATGAACCATAGGATGCTCGGAACTGCTCCACCTTTCATCTATCCCTTCCTTCCTCTCCTCCCTCGAATCACATGGATTCAGAAGATGAGCAGCTGAAGCGAAGCAGTCAACCCCGATCCGCCCGTTTCCCTGCGATCAATCATTTTGAATACGTACGTAGTTTTGCACGGTCTAATCGGCCGCAAGCAGTTATTAGTTAGTAGAAACAAAGCACGATTGCTGAGAAAGAAATCACAAACGAATCCTTGCATGGATAAGAAGACGTCCGATTCCATCCCCATCCATCTCTCTGAAACAGCGCCACCATGGCTGACCGCATCAGCGACCTGCCCGGCGACCTCATCCACCGGGTGATGTCCTTCCTCCCCGCGCACGAGGTGGTGGCGACGTGCCTTCTAGCACGGGGCTGGCGCCATACCTGGAAATCCGCCCCCGCGCTACGCATCACCGGCTTCACGCGCGGCGATGACTTTGAATCCTTTGTCGACTTCGTCCATAGTCTGCTCCTCCTCCGTGACCCTCGCGCCGGCCTATGCTCACTCGAGATCGACCTCGCCGACGGCCACGACGGTTTCTGCGATTTCGTGCCGGACAACAACCATCACATGGATCGGTGGTTCCGGTATGCCGTCACGCGCGGAGTCCAGGAGCTGGCTCTTCGGACGACGGCGGAGGACGTCGATGATGTAATGCTGCTTGATGCGCCTATCATTTCTCGGCAACTCCAGAGGCTGGAGCTTACCAAGCTTGATCTAAGCAGCCGCAACCTTGATTTCTCGGGGTGTCCATGTCTTGTTCATCTCAAGATGGAGCAATGCTTCATTAGCGGGGATATCTCTTCTTTACATCTCAAACATCTCAGCCTCAGCTTCTGCTTTTTCATCACGGATGCTCGCACCGGGATCTGGGCGCCAAGTCTTATTTCCCTAGAGCTAGTTGATAGTAACGGTATGGTTCCACACGTCCACAGGATGCCGTTTCTACTCTCGTCCGTTGTTAGAATTGCCAATTGCACGTATCCCTGTGACTGTGGCGTTCTAAGCTGTTACCATTCTGATTCCGCGGCCGATGATATGGTCGGCAAGTCTGTGTTCCTGGACGGTTTGTCGCAAGTTATGGAGCTGGAGTTGTCAGTTGACACTGAAGTGGTATGCTTGCTTTGCACCTTTCTAACTTAAATTTGTTTTTATTCTGTTGTAGTAGCATAATCAGCATCCTAGTTTTTGACATCATTACATATTAAAAAAAACTAATTAGTAGTGTTTACAAATTAGATACATTGTCTATGCTTATATATCTGGACTTTAATAACCTCTTGCATTCATTTATTCTAGTCAGCATGACATCTCGAATCTTGCGAACCTTGTTGTATTCGCCAATCCATTTGAATGATCTCATCTCTCTTTGCACAGCTTATTGTCAACAGGGATTTGAAATTGCGCCCTATGTTCTTCAAGTTGAAGACTCTGTTCCTCAGCGAATGGTGTCCTAACATTGATGGCCACCTCAATGTGTTAAGTTACTTCCTCCAACATTCACCACTACTGGAGAAGCTTATTATACAACTTTCGAAGGTATTATGCTTCTTCCATTAAATGTTGTGTGTTAGTGATTGATTTTAATTACCATCCATGAATTGATTTTATTGATATAGTAAATTATATATTTGAGTGCATCAGGCACCTAAAATTCCAGTGAAAGCACCACAAAGTTACTGTCCACCAGAGAAATCATTGGAATGCAGCAATTTGAAGAAAGTGGAGATTAAATGTGACCCGGATTCTCGTAGGAGAGCTCAAAATGTCCGGAAAATCTTGCGTGGCTATGGCTTAACAACCAAGAAAATAAGTATCCAGTGAGAGCCTATGTATGCCAATGTGAGTTATCTGTCATGTGTCATCGCTATCCATATCATGTGTTGCTCACCAAACTTAATTTGTGTCCTTTGATTGTAGTAATGTATTATATATAAGAGAACATCCTTAGATTGCCCATACATTGTTCGTCCAAAAATTATGACAACGAGAATATATGCAATAAAGAATGCGAACTCTGTTGTTCCTTCCATTGTTTTGAATTTGGCCAATCAAATAGGAAAATATCAGTATGTGGATAACTTATTTAGTAATAATTCTTGTGGGAGTTGCAATGTTCTAAAACACTTATGCAATAAATAATTCTTGTGGGAGTTGCAATGTTCTAAAGCACAATTATAGTTTACTAAAACAAGTATATGTATTTTGGTACTGTTTTCCCATCTATATCATTACAAAATAACCAAATGAAATTAATTCTCAGCGCCATTTCATTTTCCACATATAGGTGCATTGAAGGCTTCAAGTACCGTAACAAGACCTGGACTATTTTGCCGATCTACAATGTCGAAGACAAGTTTTCAGCCATGATATA
Organism: Alopecurus myosuroides; assembly: GCA_028641055.1. Lineage (NCBI taxonomy): Eukaryota > Viridiplantae > Streptophyta > Magnoliopsida > Poales > Poaceae > Alopecurus > Alopecurus myosuroides. Next base: position 90,614,821 of record CM054063.1, on the reverse strand, counting down.
CTGCTATCATCCTATGCGGATCGATCTTATGATGACCGTGTGAGTGTGAGTTATGTTTTGATATTGTGTTGATGGTGTGAGTTTGCAGTCACGATGTACTCCTATCTCTAGAAACAAACATAGACTTGGCCGTGTGAGTTATGTGCTCGAACCTGGTTTAGCAAGTAATAATTTTTTCTACACATCAGATGATGGTTCTGCAACATTATACCGTGGTCTTTCTTACGCGGAACCTAGAGCTGCCACCGTTCTGGTTCACACGTGCTATTGCTCGAAAAGTCTGCGGTTTATCGGTGTCGAGACATCGTAGTAGAGTTCATAAACGGGGGTGCCATGCGACTACTGATAGAGATGTGGGGGGAAACGTGGTAGTATGACGATCAAGGACACCAAAGTTTACCCAGGTTCGGTACGTCGCAACTAGGCGGCGTCGCTACTCCTGCAATCTCACTAAATTAGGGCTGAAGCCTGAAGTATACAAAGTACAATGTGGGTTGGTTTAGCTACTTGACGAGGATCAACTTCTCGACGAATTGGCTTGTAGCTAATTGCCTCCATCTTTCTTCTCTCCCGTCCGGCTTTGTATAATAGCCGGGTTAGGACTTACAGAAAGGGAAACCTAGAAGACTACAGTAAGTTCTAACTTCGAAGGCAAGAATCCGCCTTCTACTCCAAGCCGTACCACGTGGGCCGCGGTCCGGGTTCTTTTAGAATCCGGCTTCCGTGCGTCAGCTTGCTGGGCCGCCTAATGGGCCGTAATCCATTACCATTCAGGCCACCCTGGTAATCTGGCACTTTAGGACACTATCTAATATACCCCTAATCGGTATATATCCGACAGTAGCCCCCAAGAAGGTTTGAGACTCCAATCTGCCGTCTTTCGTCCATTTGTATTCTTTTCTGAGAAATGCCGGCGCTCGTCTCGATTCTTATTTTCTTCAAATTGTGCTCTAAAGTGGAACTCGGATTTTGGGAAAATCCGGCTTTTTCTTCCACGATCCTTCGTGGAGAAGGAACTTCCTACATCAGCGATAAAATCATGCTGACGTCAGGGACGTTTGGGTTTCGAATGTGAAACCCTGAAACGTATCTCTGACAGATTCTCGCGGGAAATGAAGAGATAGCAATAATCACCCGTCGCCTCATTTCCCGGATTTTCCGGCGAGTGACACGCGTTGAAGATCTAATGGTCCAAAGAGTCGCTACAACGTATCTCAAAGGTTCTCCGGCTATAAATAGCCTACCTCGAGCCCTCCGGCGATTCTTCTGCTTTCACTCCGCCTCCCAGCCCCCCAAGCGCCACTGCACCCGAGCCAAAGTTCCATTAGAGCAAGCAGAGCTTATGCACGTCCCGCGCCGTTCCCGGAATTCCTCCGTCGGGAGCTCAAGAACTTCACCGCGCCGCCCGCAAATGGACTCCGACGACTCACCGCGCGCCGCAGAGAAGCTCTCGATCTCCATCGAAATCGACGAGATTATCAACGCCATGGACCCACAGCTCGATTCCCCGAGCCGCGTCGCCGCCAGCGCACCGGAGAAAAACTCCGGCGACCAGGCCCGCGAGGAAACTTCTCCCGCGGCTGGGGACCTGGCCACCTCTGCCACTCGCCCCCGAAACGGCGGAAGAGAAAATCCTCCTCGTCGGGGAGGAGCTCGCCGCTGCGTCCGCCGCCACCGGAGTCGAATACGAGGGCGAACTTTCCGGCAATTGGAGCCGATGCAACTTGGCCCCTTCTCTTCTCCCGACAATGGAGAAGGAGGGGCTGATTGTGAAGGGGAAATGGCGGCATGAAGAGGATGAATCTGAGCCCTTGCCCAATGCCGGGAACGGGTTCTCCTGACCTCGCACATCTCTCGAGGCATAGGAATTCCACCTTCTAGCTTTTTCCTTCAAGTCCTCAACCATTACAACATCCAACCCCACAACCTGCCACCAAACTCTATTCTTTATTTAGTCGGGTTCCAGGCCCTCTTCGAAGGGTATCTAGGAATAAATCCTAGGCTAGATTTCTTGTTATATTGTTTCGGGGTTAAGTGAAACCCCTCAGAGGGCGCACTCCGACTTGCGGGACCATATCTTTTACCCTGTGTAGATTCAGGAAAGATTGGTTCCCTAAGATCAAAACGTCGGAATCCGTCAAGTTTTGGACGGGTTCCTTTTTCTATCACCAAGACATCCCGTTCCTAGAAAGGAAACGGGGATTCCACCTTTCGTCAACGCTGCCGCCACTCCCCAGGAAAACTGGGTTGTGGAGGCAGTTCAGACTCTGCGGATGATTTGATGAAAATCAAACGGCGCATCGCCAAGCTCACCTCTTCCAAACCTCCTCTCACTAGAACTGACACTGTTTTGTTTTGGTTCAGAAGACGTATCCAACCTCTTGCGTATCAAACCCGGCTTCTGTGCGAATATGAGGGTCCGGAGGACGACATGAGGGGAACGGAAAAGGCATTCACGAAGAGGGATTTCAAGAAACGGGTTAATCATTTGGTCGCCACTCGCGACCAATATGAAGAAAGCCTGGGGATGTACCACGAAGAAAACCCGGTTCCCAAGGTAATGTTTTTTCTCTTTTGGGCAATTTCTCGGATTTTAATCTTTCCCTGATTTCCTGACTTAGTCGGATATTTTGCTTTTTCCATAGTTCGATGACCTCACCGAAAAAGACCTTGCAACTGACGCCGAACTTGACGAACTGCATGCCAAGTTTTACGGTGGTCGGAAGCGCAAGAGGCCATCAACTACTGAAGAGGTGGTGGAACTTGACGGATTTCCCGTTGCTACTTCCAGGTAATCCCCTGGGTTTCCATCTGTCTCTGATTTTTGTTGCAGGAGCTGTTTTAGTTTCTCGGAATACTAATTTATCGGATTTTCTTTTGCCTCCTTTCCTTTTCAGCCTTGCTCCAACCTCTTTGAAACCAAAGAAGCTGAAGAAGCATAAGGCTGCTACCGGCAAGGGGGTGCATCCATCTCCTGCTGCAGCTCCCTCTACCCCAGCTGCTCTAGGGGGAGAAGATCAGTCTGCAAGGGTGGAAGAATACCCACTGCCGACCAGCCAGCCCATTGCGTCTGAGATGGACGCGAGGGAAAGGGCGGTGCCACATATGGGTGGCCCTTCTCGTACAAGTGAGGAGGAGCCCATTCCGACTTTTGACAAAGAATTCAAGGTAAAAGAAGAACCATTTGATGAACTCGGATACATTCGTCCGTGGGCTACCAAGTTCTTCGCACCAGCGCCGCTAATCCGTCCTTGGCCGTAAGGCGGACTAATTGTAAGGAATAACTTCGTATTTTCACCTCGGCATGTCATCCAGGACGGCCTCTGCAACGTCGGGATTCTTTTTGCAGATTATGCAAAAGAATTCAATGAAAACCTGACAAACTTGACCAGGATGAGCCAGGTAATATCTCCAGCCCCCAGGTAATAAGTTGAATGTATTCTTTCGAAATACTTTTTTCATTGTTATAATTGTTTGAACTAAAGCGTTCTTTCTTTCTTTCCCGTGTTTCAGCAAACTGCTGAAAATATCAACATGGAGGTTTTCGAAAAACTTACCATCAAGAATAAGGAGGTTAAAACCCTTCTCAAAATTCTTGAAGATAAGGATGCAGAATTGGCTTCTACTCAGCAGAAGCTGAGCGAACTAGCAGGTATGAAATTTTTCTCTGCTTTTCATTCGCAATATTTTCTAAGTATTTTTCCGAGTTTCTAACTCATCTTTTTTACTTGCTTTTCAGCTTATTTGGCAAAAGCCAAACAAGTTGCTGAAGATGCCGGCAACGCCGAAAACCTCCGCCGCGAAAACCTGGATCTTCACAAGCTCAATGTGAAGATGCAGGAGGACCTGGAGGCCAGCCAAATGGCTCTTGGCATTGCCAAATCTAAGGCCTCCAACCAGGCTGCCAAGGACAAGGCCACCATTCGGGATCTGGAGAATGCCTTGAACCAACGCCTGGAGGAAGGGACCAAGATGGACAGGATTCTCGGTAAGTATTTTGTCATTTACCGGATTTTCCATGTTTCATCTTCTTCTGTTTCCTCTAACAGTTTTGTGTTTTACTGAAACAGGAGATTGCCCCCTTACCCAGATTGAAAAAAATCCGGGCTTTCGGGAAGGTATTCACCGCGATCAAGGCTGCGGGAATGTTGCTTGACAACAAGTGCCTTCCTGCCAGGTCTGGGGAGTTCTCGGAAGTTGAAAAACTTTCAGAAGCTACCATGGAGGTGGCGGAATCCAGGGAATCCCTTCTCCGTTCCGCGGCTCGTGGTGGTGCACGCATGGCTCTTGGGCTCATGCGCATGCACTACCCAACTGCCAAATCTTGGCGTGTGGCGTCCGGCATCCCTCAAGGATACACGGAGGCGCAGAGGACCAGCATCTTGATGAAATCAAAGGTCACGCCACCAAGATTGCCAACATGGTGAACATCTCCACCTTCTACCCGGAGGAAGCTATTCCGGAAACTCCCGAGGAATCCAGCAGCGAAGACGATGAGTCGGATGCCTGAAGGAGATGCCTGGTCCTGGGTAGAGGTAGGAAAATAGAAGCATTATTGTTCTTACAATGTAAACTTATTGTAATGCTTTCTATTCTTTGGTATAAACAAGTACTCCACTTCTGCAGTTATATTATTAAGTCTTTGCAAGTTTTCCGGGTTTATATTCCTTTATCTTCTAAGTTCTCTGGTTTATATGTCTTAACTGTCCTTAGTGTTTGAAATGGCTCGATAGTACTTAATCTTCATGCCAAGTGACTGGGTATAACCAATCATTCGAAACTCGGAAACATGGATCGTACTAAAGGCATTCTTTACTTACTAGCTCGAGTGACCCAACATAAAAACAATCAGATAATACTTAGAGAACAAACAAGGAATTTTGAATGAAACTTAGGCACGCAGGCACAATCTGGATTTCCTTAAGCCATTTTAGAATGAAAATCATTCAGTTTTATAACACCGAGAACGCAGGCACAATTTGGGTTAACATTGAGTATTTTGAAAGATCATTGGGAAATAGATAAGGCGGATTTATGCTTTGTACTATAATAAACATGTAAAAACATAGATGTATGAATTCCGACAACTTTGTTTCATGATCTCAAAGATGTTTACATAGAAATTGAACTAAGTGTAGAAGGGACGTAACTGCTGGATGCTCCAGGGTCTTTTGGTCTCCCCTAGTTCGTCATCTATCTTTCTCTTTCTTTTGCGATTCGGTCTTTTGGGATCATCTTCCGTGTCCCGAATATCTACAAGATAGTATGATCCATTTTTTATAGCTTTGCTAATGACAAATGGTCCTTCCCAAACTGGAGCTAACTTGTGCTTTCTTTCTTGCACCAATCTTAGCACTAAGTCACCTTCTTTGAAACAACGATGCCTGATTTTCCGACTATGGTAACGTCGTAATCCTTGCTGATAAACGGCGGATCTTTGAAGCACAAGTTCTCGTTCTTCTTCTAGGAGATCGAAGGTATCCTCTCGTGCACTTTCGGCATCCGAGTCATCTAAAGCTTGCACTCTTGGGCTATCATGGATCATGTCCATTGGAAGCACTGCTTCTTCGCCATAAACTAGGGAAAACGGGGTTTGCCCTGTTAACCTGTTTGGCGTCGTTCGAATACTCCAAAGCACGGAAGGTAACTCTTCCACTCATGCTCCAGCTGCTCTATGAAGAGGAGATTCGAGTCTTGGGCGTATTCCCTGTCGGATTGAGCTATTCATTCTTTCAACATGTCCATTGGATTGCGGGTGTGCCACAGATGCAAGATCTAGGCGTATTCCCGTTTGTCGGCAATATTTTGCCAACTCTCCAATAGAGAAATTTGTCCCGTTGTCGGTAATTATGCTGTGTGGAACGACGTATCTCATGACTACGTCACTGATGAAATTCCTGGCAGTTACACCGTCAAGCTTTTTGATGGGTTTTGTCTCCACCCACTTGGTATACTTATCTACTGTAACGAGTAGATGTGTAAGTCCACCTCTTGCACTTTTGAATGGTCCCATCATATCTAGCCCCCATACCGCAAATGTCCATGTAATAGGGATAGTCTTGAGTGCTTGGGCTAGCATATTCGTCTGCTTGGCGTAATACTGACATCCGGCACATGTATTTACTATGTGTTCGGCGTCTGTCTTGGCTATTAGGCAGAAAAACCCTGCACAGAATGCTTTTTTAACTATGCTTTTTGATTGAGCATGATGTCCGCAATCTCCTGCATGGATTTCTTGCAATATTTCTCGGCCTTCTTCTGGCGAAATACATCGCAGAAAAATTTCGGTAGTGCTGCGTTTATAGAGGCAACCACTGATTACCGTGTATCCTTTGCATCGATGTTTTATTTGTCTTTGCAAGACCTCGTTTTCTCCATCCGGGTACTTCTGATCCACTAAGAAGTTTAAATATGGAATTTTCCAATCCGGGTTAACGAGCAGGATTTCAATTGACTCGAAAACGAGAGGATAGTCGACATCTTCACCTTTCATCGATGGTTCATGCAAATGTTGGACAAAGACACCTGGTGGTAGGGTTTTCACTCTTTCCGAGCCCATGCGGGCTAATGCATCTGCGTTCCAATTTTCTTCCCTTTTGACGTGAAGTACTTCAAATCCTAGGAAGCAGATAGCAAACTCGTCCACCGTTCTCCGATATTCGGCCATGATGGACCTTTTAGCGTCCCATGTTTGGTTGAGCTGATGATGTACCAAGTCCGAGTCACCATAGCATAGGATGCGCTTGACACCTATTTCTTTTGCAATATGCAAGCTATGAAGCAAATCTTCGTATTCTGCCACATTGTTGCTGGTGTTGAAGTGTATTTGTAATACATACTCCATAGTATCTCCCTTTGCGGATTTTAGGACTACACCAGCTCCCGCGTCTTCCTTCATCTTGGATCCATCAAAGTGCATAACCCAGTATTCCGACTCTGGCATTGGTGTGTTTTCCATTGTTTCTGTCCAATCAGCGACGAAATCTGCCAACGCCCGGGATTTTATTGCCGCCTGGGGTTGGTACTTAATGTCGAACGCAACCAACTCGATGCCCCATTTGGCTACTCGGCCTGTTGCATCCGCATTGTTGATTATATCCCCTAGTGGTGCTTTACATACCACTGTTATGGAATGTCCTTGGAGGGTTTGCGGAGCACGAGCAGGAATTTGAGGTTAGCGATCTCCAGGTCACCCCCTTGGATAAGGATGATCGTATCGTCAGCGTATTGAAGGTGCGTAACGCCGCCAGGCAATAGGTGCGGGACCACCCCTCTAATGTGTCCCGCAGCATTAGCCTTGGACAACAAAGCCGAAAGCCCTTCGGCGACGAAGTTAAAGAGGAGAGGGGAGAGGGGGTCGCCCTGACGGACTCCACGTTTATTTCTGAAAAAAGGGCCCATTTCCCCCATTGATGGAGATGGCCGTCTGACCGCTAGACACTAGCTGCGAGATTCGATGTATGTACCCCGCTTCGAACCCTTTCCGCTGCAGGACCTCGGGGAGGAACTCCCAGTTCACTCTGTCGCAGGCTTTCTCGAAGTCAAGTTTAAGCAAGATGCCCCCTAGCTTCTTGGACTTTAGCTCGTGAACAATCTCGTGAAGGGCGAGGGCTCCGTCGAGGATAAAGCGCCCTTTGATGAACGCAGTCTGGTTAGGAGCAATGATCTTGTGCGCCACCGGGTCGAGGCGGGAAGCGAAGGCTTTGGCAATGATCTTAAAGATCACGCTTATTAGAGCTATGGGGCGGAATTGGGAGATACAATCCGCCCCCAGGATTTTTGGAATAAGGGTCAGCACCCCGAAGTTGAGGCGGGAAATATCTACTCGGCCTAACATGAAATCGTTAAGGATATGGAGAACCCCATGTTTAACCAAATCCCAACATTTTTTGAAGAATGGGACTGGAAACCCATCCGGTCCCGGGGCGGTGTCTGATTTCATGTCGTTAACAATAGCTTCTAGTTCCTCTTCCGAGAAGGTGATGCAAAGTGAGTCATTGTCTCGCTGAGACACCTGGTGAGCCCCTGCCCAGATATCTCGGTTTAGTCTACAGCTTCGCGCTTCGGAGGAGCCGAGGAGGTTCCTATAGAAGTCATAAATGTGCTCTTGGAGTTCCTGCTTCCCTGAGATGGTCGACGTCCCGTTGCCGACCCTAAGGGAGGTGATGAGGCATTTTCTGCGCTGTCTGTTAGCGACAGCGTGAAAATAGGCAATGTTAGCGTCTCCCTGAAGCGTCCACTGAACCCTGCCCCGCTGCCTCCAGTATTCTTCCTCGAGCCTAAAGATGTGCAACAATTGCTCCTCTAGGTGGTAACGGTACGCCCATGCGTCGTCGTCAAGGCCCTGGGTGTCTGCCTGGAGGTCGAGATTCTTAATGGCTTCCGTCAACGAGGCCTTCTTGAGGCGGGCTTATTTGCCAAGTGATGTAGCCCACCGTATTCAACCAAGCACAACATCGATACGCAACAAGGTGAACTCACTCCTATCTCCGTACGTTTCCGGTGACTTGGTGAACGGTGCTATACCTCATGAAATACCCCTCTACATGCATAGGTGGGATCACCACATGGAGACCCAAGATGGTGCCCAAGATGCCCAAGAACACATCCAAGAAGGTGCACACGGAGCTAGGAAAGAAGCGGGTGAAGACGGCATCAAGATCGGAGTTCCGAGGAGGAAGAACGGAGGGAAACGGGGCCTCCCAGCCTCACCCCCGGCCGGGCCGGCCTCCCACCACCTCAGGCCGGCCCCCACACAGAGCAGGCCGGCCTCCCCCTCGCCCACCCCGGCCTCGGGCTGGCCTCCCAGGCCGTCCCCCTACCCGAGCGCCCCGGCCTCCAGGCCAGCCTGCCTTCCCCCACCCCGGCCCCAGGTCGGGCACCCAACAGAAGGGGCCGGCCTGCAGGCCGGCCTGCCTCCTTCCCAATGGGTGTGGTCCAAACGTGATGACGATCTTGACATGATCCTCAATGGGTGGATGAGGATGAGCTTGCGGAAGCGGTAGAGTGTAGTCGAGGCGATCATTGTCGTTGACGCGCTTGTCGAACTCCAAGTGCATCTTGACGAAGGGGATGTAGACGTGGTAGTCATTGTCGTTGACGCGCTTGTCGAACTCCAAGCACATATTGACGTAGGGGATGTAGATGAAGAAGTCGTTGTCGTGGATGCGCATGTGGAACTCCAAGTACATCTTGACATGAGGGTTGTATGCGTAGAAGTCGTTGTCGTGGATGCGCTTGTCGAACTCCATGCACATCGTGACATGTGGTATGTAGGCGTAGAGGGCATTGATGTCGAAGTGCTTGTGACGCTCCGTGTAGATCTTGACTTGAGGAGTGTGGATGGACAATGCTTTGTCGTAGAAGCTCTTGGCAATCTCCATGTGGATCATGATGAGCGGAAAGGGCTCCTTCCAACACTTCAAGCCGGTGTCGATGTTCATGCGATGTGGAGAGCCTTGTATG